>MKEJ01017174.1:0-20882 GCA_001753735.1 Embelia ribes
CTTAGAAAAGAAGAAAAAAATTATAAAAAATAGTTTTTTTAATTTATCAAATACTATATGGTACAAATTTTAAGAAAAATAAATAGAAATAATAAATAAGAAAAAATAATTCCAAACTAGGTCCAAGGATTACCAACATAATCCACAAGGGCAAAATCGTCATCACACTGCATCAACCGAAATATTCCCATAGTCCAATTTTAGTCCACTGCACAGTACCCACAGTCTTTCTCTCTCTCTCTCTCTCTAAAGCCGAAAGCGACCCAACCCCAATGAAATACAAGGTCCTGTTCATCACTGTAGAGAGAGAACCACCACACTCACGCTAAAAAACCCACACCCTTTTTCCTCCCTTTTGTCTCAGCAATTAGGGTTCCACTTTACAATTCAATGCGCCTTTAATCGGAGAGAATCAAATCGCATATCTCTGCACCCTAATATCCTCCCCATTTACTACTACTACTATTCATTGAATTATATATATATTTACTTATGTATGTATATGTATATGTATTATTCGGTCAATCGGAGGGTGTGAGATGAAGACCGGGTTTTTCTCATTTCCTCTTTGTTCGATTTGGGTACACAGTGTGAGAGGCTCAAAGCTCCGTTCTTGCGACAAGGGTTCCGCTCAATCTCCTATTTTAGTGTTTAGGTAGCTCTAATTACGAAAATTTTAAAAAATCATAGTGTTTGGAGCAACGTTGCAGTTGGGTTGTCTACTTGCCTTAAATAAAATTTAGTTTAATAATTTATTTAGATCTGTGGAATTACTGTCGCAGTTGGGTTTATCTTAAAATTAGTTTTAATAATTTATTTAGATCTGTGGGGTTTGTGATTTTCTCTTAAGCATTTCCGCAAACAGGTTGTGGGCATTTTGAGAAAAGGGTTTTTTAGAGGGGGAAAGAGAAAGGGTGTTTGGGAGAGATGATGGCTATGTCCTGCAAGGATGGTAAGGGAGTGGTGATGGATAACGGCAAGTATGTCCGCTACACGCCGGAGCAGGTTGAGGCCTTGGAGAGGCTCTATCACGAGTGCCCGAAACCCAGCTCGATTCGCCGCCAGCAGCTAATCCGTGAGTGCCCGATTCTCTCGAACATTGAACCGAAGCAGATCAAAGTCTGGTTTCAGAATAGGAGGTACAAATATTTCTATTGACTGATAATGGGCATTTATTTGGGTAGTAAGCTTTTCTTTTCTTTTTTAAATAATTGGCTTCAGTTTAAAAGCGTAGTTTTTGTGATTTGCATTTTGGTTATTGCCCTTGCTGGGTCTATAGAATGATGTTTTGGTTTGAAAAGACAAACATTAAGTAGTAGCTCCTTATTTTGGTTGAGCTAATTTGGAAGGATAGGTTAATATTTTCAAATATTACAGTTTCCTTTTGCTTTTTTTTTTCACAGATAAACTCAGTTTTCTTAGCTGATAATGTACATTACTTGGTTATTACATTTGATAACTGGCATTAGTTATGAAAGGTGGATTTTGGGATTTAGGTTTGGATTTTCCTTCTGTATTATATATTGATGTTTGGGTTGAAAAGCCAAACAAGAATTGACTGAGTAGTAGATTTAATGTAATGATATCGTCTATTTTCATAGAAATAAGCTGATCTTTTAGTGGGTTGACTGACTTTGGTTTAAATTCTCAAAGCAAGAAAAAATAATCATATAGAGCATTCCGACCAGTCTTTCTAGAAACTCTCAAATGAGAAATTGAGGAGAGAAATGTCCCTATTTTCTGCAAGGTTTCTAGAAATGTTATAGTTGAGAAAGTTACTATTCACATGTTCTCTAGAAAAAAAATAAAAAATTTTGCACTAAAATAAAACAAATGCAGCAATATATCAGAAAAATATTTTTTCAAAATTTTTTATTTTTTATCTTAATTTTTTATCTATAGAAACGACATTTTAGGAAGTTTGGTGACTTGTTTCTGTTTTGTATGAAAAATGGGATTCTAGAAAGAGATATTTAGAAACTATAAATAAATATACATAATAAATGAGAAATGTTGGTTTGAATGCTATAATAGAATCATAGTTTATTGGACCTCGGTTTTTGTTTTCCCAGTATGATGAGTTTGGCTTGGAAAAAAGTGGTAAAAAATGGATTTCCGTTTCTGAAATTGATATTGTTTTATAGTATATTGGATTTGTATTTCAGGTGCAGAGAGAAGCAAAGGAAGGAGGCATCACGGTTGCAGGCGGTGAATCGAAAACTTACGGCTATGAACAAGCTGTTGATGGAAGAGAACGATCGTCTGCAAAAGCAAGTGTCCCATCTGGTGTATGAGAATGGCTACTTTCGCCAACATACCCAGAATGTGAGCTTCTTTTATGTTAATTAATAATGATAATTACAACCCCCTTTATTTTCTTGCTCCCCACTTTAATGATAAGCCCCATAATAATTTCTATTAAAATTTAGGACTTGGGGATGGAAGATTACACATTGGTTCTTAATCTCTGTTGGATCTTCAGTTAATGTTCTTTGTTGGTTTGGTGTTGGATTGTATCTCATCTTAAGTATATGCTAATCTAAGAAAGTTCTTTCCCAATATATTGTTGCTTGGAAAAATAATTCCTAAACTTTTTTTTTATCTTGAAAGTGTTTCCCTATCTAGATGCATTGTTTACAAATGATGAAGCCACTTTCAAATCATTCTATAGTAATTCATGTTCTTTATGTCATCACCAAAAAATTATTATTATTAATTTTAATTTTTTTTTAGCATATATAGATTGAAAAGGGTAAAATAACAATAACAAAAATAACTCAAGTAAACAGCAATATGATTACAATTTTATTGAATTGGATTTGGTGTATTATTATTGAGAAACTAAAAAACGAACGTTAAATTCATTTGCCCTCGAGCAATAAAAGTAAGATAAGACTAAAGCCTATATCCAATAAATAAAAAAGTATTCTTCTATACTGAAACTTCAGTTCTTGATTACAAAATATAAATTGAAATTTTATGCAAAAAAGGTTCGTCAAAACTTAAAATCACGTGTCTTTAGAAACGTAACTAATAGTTTTGTTAGTCTCCAATTTATCACGTGTGCTTTTGCATGGTAATATATTATGAATGAATTATAATTATATGTAAAGAATTTAATTCTGGTATTCAATGATCGCATTTGGAAGGCATAATTTTTCATTCAGTTATATAATGTTCAAGCAAGATCTCAATTCCAAATGATCTATAATTCGTTTCGATGTCAAGGTGTTTAGTTTATTTTTGAGGTTGATGCTTATGTTTCTAATTTATATTAGTTTTTTTTCATAAATAAAGAGATAAAGATTTAATTGCTTTGAGATTTAATTTGGTGACTATTTTTGAATGATTTGATAAGAGTGCGGGCATTTTGTAAATAATAATGGGCCTAGAAAAGGAAATATTTCCAACTGGGCAATAATTTAGGAATTATTTTCCAGTGGAACAATATTTTGATAAAAAGCTCGTAAAAAGGGATAATTATTAAAGCTCATAATTATAGGTGACACTTGCGAGTAAAGACACGAGCAGTGAGTCCGTGGTGACAAGTGGTCAACACCATATAACTCCTCAACATCCGCCGAGGGACGCTAGTCCTGCTGGGTTAGTGGCTATATTTTTGTTGTGCGGTTTTTCTTCTTCTGGGTCTGTGCTTTTGTGGTTATGAGAAGTATTTATTTATGTTCTTTTGTTTATTTTGTTTCTTATGTTGTAGACTTTTGTCCATTGCGGAAGAAACTTTAACAGAGTTTCTTTCAAAGGCTACCGGAACTGCTGTTGAGTGGGTCCAAATGCCTGGAATGAAGGTACACTCGAGCTTGTTTTGCGTATTATCCTTCTGTTATTGAACAATACTGGCCAAGAGGAGTATTAATTATTAATAAGTATTTAATTATGCTTTTTGAAAAAAAAGAGATCATGGGGCGCCTTTAAGTTGACATTACATATCGGTACCTATAGTGGTTTACAATTTGGTATTGTATTTTTAGTTACTTTTCCTACTATGGTTCAATCTAGATGCTCGTAACGTTAAAATTGCTGGTTATGACTTGTATAATCCATGCCAAAATTGGAATTCTGAGATAAGTTATGGTGATGAAAATAATTGTTCGCCTTAAACAGCAAATTATAATTGAGCTTCCCTTTTTTTTTTTGTGCTAGGGTTTTATCAAGATCACATTTCTGGGTTATGATTGTTAAAATTGGTTGTTACATGGATCAATGATTAAAATTTGCTTAGAAATGTTTTTCAATTTGGACAATTTCTTCCTTGAACTGATTTCTTTCTATTATATTCTCAGCCTGGTCCGGATTCCATTGGAATCGTTGCTATTTCTCATGGTTGCACTGGTGTGGCAGCACGTGCATGTGGCCTAGTAGGTTTAGAGCCTACAAGGGTAAGATCGTCATTTTCCTTGTACTCCAATCTTCCGAATGTTATTCCGGAGCCATGTGAATTCCATTAATTGCCTTACCTCATTTTAGGTCGCGGAGATCCTTAAAGATCGGCCTTCGTGGTTCCGCGATTGCCGAGCTGTGGATGTTCTGAATGTGTTGCCTACTGCTAATGGTGGAACCATTGAGCTGCTTTATATGCAGGTAGACTAATTTTGTTTATTTTTTTTTCGTCATTTGGTGTTTTGTCAGTATGTTGATGCAAAATTGCTCATTTAATTTTTGGACATTTATTTCTTAGCTCTATGCGCCAACTACACTGGCGCCTGCACGAGATTTCTGGTTGTTACGTTATACTTCAATGATGGAGGATGGAAGTCTTGTGGTAACTTTCATCTATTCCTTTTAGATGTTAATTGTATATTCTGTTTTTGCGTCCTTGTATTTCTTCCCATATAAGCATATTGACCTTTACTTTATTTTTGAACAAAATTTGTGGGATTCCTATTCAAACCTTGAATGTAGGGATAAAATTTTACTTCTCTTGGTGTTTTTTTTGATGGTTGGCTTCTTTTGACGGATTCAATTTCAAACCTGAATTTTTTTTAAAGAAGGGTTGTCGGTAAAACCATGAGGACCCTTTTCTTGTTGAAATTAGGAACATAATTGTTTTTCCCCATGGTATATTTATTTCTTGTTTGGCCAATTGTAATTTTGGGTTGATGTTCATTTCTGTTTGCACTTTTGAATGACCTCACATTTTCTCGTGACCCTAATGGAACTCAGGTATGTGAAAGGTCATTGAGTAATACTCAAAATGGACCAAGCATGCCACCAGTGCACAACTTTTCAAGAGCTGAAATGCTTCCCAGTGGGTACCTCATTAGGCCTTGTGAAGGGGGTGGCTCAATTATCCACATTGTTGACCACATGAATTTGGAGGTGAAGAATACGCTTTTAATTAGTTGGTTCATTCACAATGTATATTTTATAATAATAATAATAATTTTGAAACTATAAATTCTGTTATCTTAAAAATCTGAATAGGCATGGAGCGTACCTGAAGTTCTGCGCCCTCTGTATGAATCATCAACTGTGCTAGCTCAGAAGACAACAATTGCTGTAAGTGCTATTCTTCTTCACAGTAGATGACTATATTCAAGTGAACCTAGTTTCTTTGTGTTTATAAGTAAAAAATAGTTTCGTTAATCGCTTATTTCATGTTGTGGCCCCTCCTTTTTGATACAGGCTCTACGGCAACTGAGGCAGATAGCTCAGGAGACTACCCAATCTAATACCAACAACTGGGCTAGAAGGCCTGCAGCATTAAGGGGACTGAGCCAAAGATTGAGTCGGTTAGTATAATTTTCTTCACTTTGTTCTTTCATTGGAGGTATTACTTTTCTTTCTTCAGCATCATTAGTTTTATTCTCTTGTTCATGTTTTCTTTCAGGGGTTTCAATGAGGCTCTGAATGGGTTTGCTGATGAGGGGTGGTCTATGATTGGAAATGATGGCATGGATGATGTCACCATCCTTGTCAACTCTTCACCTGAGAAACTGATGGGCTTAAATCTGACATTTGGCAATGGATTTTCTGCGGTCAGCAATGCGGTGCTCTGTGCTAAAGCATCTATGCTTTTGCAGGTGAGCCACTTGTCTAAACATGGTTGCTATTAGTAACTTCAATTATTGGTTAAACATTGACGAGGAAAATATAGGAATTGGTTAAGTGTTGGAATGGCATTGGATAGGAAAAAGTATCTTACTATCATAGCTATAGGAGAAAGTAACCTTATTTGTGTAGGAACGTGTGTGCTATGTTATTGGAAAAGCCAAGGGAAAGATTGACATCCATTTTGGTATTCGTTAGTTTCCAACTGTGGTTACGAAAATCTCCTTGTATGTACCAGCTCTATGTGCATGATTACAGCATACGGTTATACTGGCAAAAATCATATTCCTCTTTGTCAACCTTTGAGCGGATTGTCTATATCCTAACGGACAAAATGTTTCTTATGGTTGACGGTCCTATTTTGTTCTCCTTTACATGGTTTTCGTGTACATTTTTTTTATCAACTAGTTTTTCATAAATATCTTCCTGTTTTATCCTTCTTATTTCCCCTTTTACATTTGATCTGCCACAACTTCTTTTCCAGAATGTTCCACCTGCAATACTTCTTAGGTTCTTGAGGGAGCATAGATCCGAATGGGCAGATAATAGCATCGATGCTTACTCTGCTGCTGCAGTGAAAGTTGGTCCGTCTGGATTACCTGGATCTCGAGTTGGTGGTTTTGGGGGTCAAGTGATACTTCCTTTGGCTCATACCATCGAGCATGAAGAGGTATGGGACATTATAGTTATGAACCAGGGTTGTTAATGTGTTTTTTCAGGCATCTGTATTTTTTAGTTGAATCTATTGCATTTATTTAAATTTCGTTTTCTGTCAATAGCTATTGGAGGTCATCAAGTTGGAAGGTTTAAGCCAGTGTCCTGGTGATGCACTCCTGCCTCGAGATATATTTCTCTTGCAAGTAATGGATATGTCGTAACCTCTTCCATTTCCGCAGTTAATTTTTGTAATACCTCATTATTACTTGATTGTTTTTGTCAGTATATGTGGCTTATGGTAATGCTAACTCTTTTATGTTTGTACTTGTAAATAGCTTTGCAGCGGAATGGATGAGAATTCTATTGGCACCTGCTCTGAACTTATATTCGCTCCTATAGACGCCTCTTTTGCTGATGATGCACCTCTTTTACCTTCCGGTTTTCGCATTATTCCTCTTGATCCTGGGAAGGTAAGATAACCAACTATTATATGTTTTTAGTTTGAACAATTTTCTATGGTACCCCCTTTTTTGGCTAAACCGAAACGGAAGTTTAACTGTGATAAATGTGCAGGAAGCATCGAGTCCAAATCGCACCCTTGACCTTGCTTCTGCTTTGGATATCGGGCCCGCTGGAAACAAAGCATCCAGCGATTATGGTCCTAGTAGGGGGAGCATGAGATCGGTGATGACAATAGCATTTGAATTCGCTTTTGAAAGCCACATGCAAGACAGTGTTGCTGCAATGGCTCGTAATTACGTGCGTAGCATTATCTCATCGGTTCAAAGGGTAGCACTGGCTCTATCTCCTTCTCACTTTAGCTCTCACGGCGGACTGCGTCTTCCACTGGGTACTCCTGAAGCAAATACTCTTGCCAGGTGGATCTGCCACAGTTATAGGTAGATTATCTAGTGTTGTGCCTTTAGCAGTATTTCCCTTTTATTGCTACTAAGTAGTGTTTGAAGAGAAACAATCTTTTTTTTTGAGAAATTTGATGTCTCAACTTTATTTGCCTGACTATTGAAAAATGAAAACACAATTGTATTTGATATCCAAATTTGTGATTTTCTTACTTTATATTCAAGATTTAAGTGTTTCAATTAAAACAATTATAACATTTGTTTGCTTTAATTTTTTGCATACCAGGTGCTATTTGGGAGTAGAACTACTGAAGTCTGGCAGTGAAGGCAATGATACCAACCTTAAAACCCTTTGGCACCACTCTGATGCTATTCTTTGCTGCTCTCTCAAGGTGTGCTACTTGCAATCTCTCTCTCTGTCTCGCAACTTCATGTAACTGCACTTGTCGAAGCCCTCTAATGTTTTCCGTCTAATTTCGTTGACAGGCACTGCCAGTTTTCACTTTTGCAAACCAGGCTGGTCTCGACATGCTTGAGACAACCTTGGTTGCCCTCCAAGATATTACACTGGAAAAGATATTCGACGATCACGGAAGGAAAACCCTCTGCACCGAGATCCCTCAAATCACTACACAGGTCAGCAATCTCTCTTAAAAACATAAAAAGGTTGAATTTTGTCTTCCATATGCAAAATATTATTTGCTAAAATTGCTCCTGTGGTTTGGCTGTATGATTCTCTTTTTGTCCCAAGGGTTTTGCGTGTCTTCAAGGGGGCATATGTTTATCGAGCATGGGGAGGCCTGTTTCGTACGAGAGAGCCGTAGCTTGGAAGGTGCTGAATGAAGAAGAGAACGCGCACTGCATCTGTTTCATGTTCCTGAATTGGTCTTTCGTGTGAGAGCCCACTAAAGAATGTCGATAACTCTTGCTGGTACTCTTAAATAGTAATTAAGACTTGAATAATTTCTAGTACTATGAATATTAAGACATGTAGTAGCCTTTTAAGACTTGCAACGTTGCTTATTCCTGTCTTGGTCCGGTTATCGTTTGTGCCTTTTGCTGTAGAAGCTTGTTGCGTGATGGTTTTTGCTTCGACAATATCCTAAGTTGCATTTTGTGATGATTTCGTTTTTTTTGTGTAGGGTGTTGGAACGTTTACGAGCCCGTAAAAGGATTACTTTATTTATAGATGCTTTCTCAATATTTACTAATTTGGTAGTTGTTATTCTCTTAAATCAAAGTTTTCAATTGGTTTTCTTCAAGTTTCAAAAACAAAGCTGAGCATAGAAATTACACGCCCAGTGTATTTTTAGAATCGTTTGAGTGGTGAACACGTAGAAGATTTTGAACGCACAATGTGCTTTTATTCTGAGTGGTAAACTTTTTCTCTGAAATTGGATTAAAGCATGACTTGACGAAATGGTTTTTTGTATAGTGTAGAATGTGACTATCACTAAGTGAATCATTTTTGAATCTAGTGGAGTCAATGAGCCGAGTATCAACATATTTGAATTTGACTTGGCAAAGTAGCAACATTTGAGCTCAAATCTGAGTTAAAGTCTAGTTCAAAATTTGAACCCGACTCAACTAAAAATGTCAAAATTAGGCTAAGTTTCTTTTTCTTTTTCTTTTTCCCCTTAGCTTTAATAAATAAATATACTTGTATATATATATATATTTTTGTGTTGTACTCGAGTTATATAAGAGTCCACTTGAGGTCATCTCATTACTCGATTCGAATTCGAGTCGAGTATAAAAAAATACTCGAACTTAATTCATTTATAAATAGAGTAAATATTCATGTGAGTCCGCCTTGTGTGAGAGCAAGTATGATTCTTTTTATTTTATTTATGCTTCAAACTGTTTTATAAATGAGTAAGAAGTTCTACAGGATTATTAAATAGCTGAGATCTCTCTTTGTTTTTTTTTTTTTTGAAATATGTGGTTTACGGCGGTTTGCGCCGTTTGATTAGTTCACAGGGTCCAGTGTCTCTCCAGTGTCTCGTACTTACGATAATTCTCAATACGGATCAAGGTTCAGCCTAGCAAGTTAGGGGTTGTGGGCCCAATTGCGACACATATGTTTGAAATCATAAGTATCGGTCATTCGATCATTATGCTGATCTGAAGTGGTCAGACATGAAGTTGCCAACTTGTATTAACTTCTATTTTAGAAAATTAATTGTAGTTCAAGTATATGATGTTTTAACTGTAAGCATATGATTTTAAAAAGATTATACTAGTTAAAGCATTTATGATGCTGGAAATTTGTGCTCTAGATTATCCTCGGCGTGTGTGTATATATAGATCCTATATCTTGTTAATTCACAAGAACAATAGTTATTGCATCTATGTATAAGTAGCACTTTAGCACGGCTGCATTAAACTTAAAAAGTTAGCTATGGTTGGTTAATTTGATCGAACCCAACAAAAGGTAAATGAACCCAGCAAAAGCGCAATTAAATACATAATCCATTCATTAACGTTAGACAATAGATCATTAAAAGGGAATACCTCTCAATACTAGAATTTTTTTCGCCTACTATACAGGAATTACTGTGTTTTTGGGATGATATACTACAAACAGAGAACAACTTACTATCGATATTTTTATTTTATTTTTAATTAAAATTATATACAATAAATTGTCCTCGGTTTATAGTAATTTTATTTTAAAACACATTAATTCTGTAAAAAAAATTCTTCCAAATTATAAGAACAGAAGTCTCTTGCATTGAGAGCAAATCCCATAAAAAGTGGCTTAAGCATCTGAAGATCATAAAACGTCACATCTTAACTATCCGTTACAACACATCGTCCGTGGATCTTACAAACCCGTTTCACTAAGGTCCGTATGCCTATAAGTTGTCATTCGTATAAGCATAACGGAGACAAGATAGCAAAAGTCGGGAGATAGATTGTTGTCATTGATAGCCGAGAACGCACAGTTATACAAGACAAGAAAAAGTAGCGGGAAAGAGATTTCTTAGCGATACGAAAAACTAAACATCGATTAATTGGCTATGGTCAGGTCAGTCATATCCCTAGTAATCGCGGGGATACAACTCGAACTCCTAGCGATCCCTTTCGCCTTAGCCCCATTTTTACCATTATCCCTTGGGCTAATAGATTTAGCCCTAGGCCCCCTTGAGCTCCTCTTCAACATTTCTCTCATAGCCTGAGCTTGGTTCAAAATAGGATAGGCTCTACCAAACTTGTTAAATCTAACACAAACATTCATGTGGTTATTCAAAGCCTCTTCTCTATTATTTCCATTCTTGTCCATTTCGCACTTCACCGCCTCCGAGCATAGCCCGCAAATCCACTTCCCTAAGTACTTTTCCCTCTCCCTCTCGATGTACTCAGGAGTGAACTCCTCAATCATCCCGCAACACTCGCATTTTGCGTTCTCAACTTCGGATATCGGTGGGAGTTGTTTTGTGTCTGTGATCTCGATGGCCTCTTTTCTTAGCTCGAACAAAATGTCCGAAGAAGTCCTTCTGAGTCCGTCGCTGGAGAGCATGGGGGGCTTGGTTTTCGAGAAGGAACTCGCCGCGGCTTCTCCATGGGGTGCCATGTGTCGGGGAAATTGTATCTTTTTTTCAAAGTGGTGTTAGAGTTAACTTGAGAATGAGTAGTTGGGAGAAGTTGAAGGAATGTGCCCTAATATTTATAGTAGTAGTTGTAGAAGATTTAGAAGCTTCAAGTAGAAATTTTGTGGACCAAAGAAGTTTGCATGTCTTTGTTCCTTTTCCACATGAATTGTTATGAAGTTGCTAGATTTTTCACCAGGAGTTTAAAAATAATGTGACAATTCTTTCATCTTAGCTACTTTGAGTTTGGTTTGTTGCGTAGATACGAGGGATGTACAGTTAACTTGTTAAAAAGGGCTACAGTCACTCCTATAACTTTTTAGTATCAAAATTTTTTGTGTAAATTTTTTTTCCGTAATTTTGGAGTTAAATTTTCTATATAATTTTTTTTTAGTAATTTCAGTCATTCCCATAAATTTATCCTGGGTTTGCCACTAGCTATTATAGGACTTTGTAAGACATGTCTTAGATTGACTTTTGTAATTTTAGGATTTAGAGATTATAGCATGTAATCAAAAACTTTGAATGTATTTTGTTATAAAAATTTTGCTTTGTTACGAATTGGATTCGGGGAGTTGTCACTGCAAGAAACACATTATTTTGTTCACCAAGTGTACAAACGATTCTAGTTATATTTCAATGTATCTTGAGTCCATTATTTAAAGACGAGCTCGAGCTTTATGATTACGAGCTCTTCCATGTTGCTTGTATGTGTATCGGCACAAATTTTTGATTTAAAGCATTCGAAGAGATTATGCTTTGATGCTAGGAATGTTGGTATAAAAAATATTTTGTTGTGCCTATTTAAAAAAAAGATTAGTATTGTGAAAGCCTAAACTCGAGCCTTAAACTCGACAGTATAATTGTTATCTTAACTTTATATCACATTTATATGGCTACTAATGTCTCCTATATAGTTTTTTTTTTTTTTTTAAATTGAGGCTGGAATATCCTAGAATATGAAGATGTCTTGATCATGCATGCATGTGTATTGTGGCACTGATCACCTAATGTTTCAACCACAATGTAAATTTCTTTTAATATTAGTTACTATCTAAAAAATATTTAATCTTTTTTTCCCAAGTTGCATGCCTTCACGTGTAGCCCTACTCAAACCATGTAACTAAAGATGGGGATATAATTCACATCAATATATATCATCATTCTATGGTGAATTACACAAATGGTCCCTATAGTTTCAAAACAATTATATAAGGTCCCCCAGTTTCAATTGAAACACTGATAAAGCCCAAGTCTTCTTGTCCCCATACTTTAATAAAAGTGATATAATTGGTCTCTTGCACTCCCACAGTTTCATATCAAATATCATTTTAGACAAAAAATTCCGTTTCATATTAAGTGTTTGTTTAAAAATCCAATGTCATCTTTATTAACTTTTTTTCATTTTTAATCCTATTAGTTACACAACATATTAATTTTTGGACTATCTCAACAACTGTAATATGGTAAAATATTAATATTTTTTTTATACAAATGAGGGTTTTAAATGGCTTTCTTTATCTTTGCGGCGTAATATTAAACACTTAATATAAAACAGAGGGAATATAGTCTTTCTCCTAAGATTACTAACCCAAAAGTCCTCAAAATTCGAGATAATAGCAACATAAATGATCATAATAAGGGCATATTACATCACTTGTTCCAAATTTGTGCCTTGTTACTGTTTCCTTCAAAACTAAAGGGACCAAATAGAAATTTCTATGGAACTATAGGGACAATTAGTAATTAACACCATCAACATATGGTCAAGTTTCCTCCCCCAACAAAAACCCTCATTTAGAGTGTGGGATTTTGCTTTTCAATTCACAGACATCTTGGTTAAAAGTTTTCCAAAAAGGAGACTTTTTAGGATGTGAGCCACATTAATTCATCATTTTATTTATTTATTTATTCATTTTTATTAAATTATTTTGTGGGACTACCCACCTTGAATATGTCTTTAACGGTTGTAACATTTTAGTTGGTGATAATGATGGATATATTGTCCCACAGCCATGTCTTTTTTGAGTTCTTAGATTTGTGGCTCTTGTGTTATTCTGAAAATCTCAAACATGTGACTATCACAAAATATCTTTGCCCCTATGTGGAAATGAACTTGACTTAATTTTTTATTGGGCTAAAATAAATTTAGTTTCTATTTCTATGGTTCTCATGCATCCAACTTTGTAAGCTATGGTTTAAAATGAATTTGAGCCCAAACTTGGAAATTAGGCCCAAAACTAACCAACTGTATTTTCAGACTACAAATTATCTTAGCTAAATTTAGACAAGTATTTAAAAAACGAAGCAATTCATGTACCAACAATATTGACTACATTATGTGTTTGCGTTGATCTAATTTATAAGAAAATGATAACACATAAGAAATTTTATCATAAGGATTTGTAAAACATTTTCGATACATTATTGTCGGTACAATAAACTTTTTGCTATAAGGTAAATTTTCAAACTATTATTAAATTGAACAAGAAACTTTTTTCCATTACATTTGTGACACTAACTTTGATTTGATACTTGGAGGTCGAGTTCAATGAAAATAGTACATAAACTGTACAATTATCTCAAATTTTTAATATATAAAGCGGCAAAATTGAGAAAAGATTTGAGGCTGCGTCAAATTTTGGTTTGATTCTTTAACATTTCAACGACTTCAGTAATTACTGCTAAATAAAAATAGAACCATCAACTCGCAAGGACAAAATTGGCAAAACTTAATACCCCTATCAAAACATTGAACCCCTCGCTCCCTTTTTTGTCTCCCTTGTTCTTACTGCATATGAAATGCTCCTCCCCTCTCATTCTTTTGTTCACGAGTAATCAATTTAATTATTTCTTTTTTATCTTGTTGGATTGGTAGGAAATGAAAAAAAAATATAGAAGGTAAGATTATAATCCGAGTTACACACGCATAACATATGTGCCAAGTCGGCTAGTCTAAGATAGTGGGATAGTAAGTACCAAGTTATTTCATAGTTTTGAAGAGATTATGTTTTATTTTTGCATTAATGATCACTTTTGGACAGCCTTGCAACATCCACTTTATGAGTTGTGAACAGTTGGAAGGTGAAAATATAGTAAAAAATGCACCATCTTGCTTTTAAAGATTCATTTGGCCTAGTTCTGAAATTGGAATATTCATTATACCTCGTGCCAATTTGGTCTTAATTTTCTCTTAATAGAATTATAATTTCCACGGTTGCTTTTACAAGCATTAGGAACTAGGAAGCTTCATGTAAATTAGGTGTAACGTTAATTAGATATTTTCATCTACTTTAGTTTCCCTTTTCGTTTTTAAAGTTCAAAAGGGAGTGTACAATCATGCCTAAAAGTGTTTCAAAATCATTGAACTGCTCTCATATCTTAGAAACTTGAAGAGGTCTACTTGAGTGCAATCAAAGCAAAAGCATTTGGTATTTTTGGCTAAAATTTTGCCTGGCTGTGTTTTCTTTATCAATTTGTTTCTTTTGGGTCATTTTTTTTACTCAAATTACCATTGTGGATTAGGTTGTCTAATTATCTAGAAAGTTAATTATATGAAACTAAAAGTTATGAGCTTGTTGAAGACGTGATAGGATTAGATATCAATTGACGTTTCCATACACATTCGGTTGATTTTTTTATAATAACGAATCTGGATGCATAACATGTATTCATAATTGAGCATCAAGAGTTAATATATATTAATATGTCACCCATACACATCAAAATAGTGCAAATAACCTCGAAAATTTAAATTAATCTATATTGCATTTAATTTTTAATTAATTTATCAGTATATCTTGAATTTTTCAGCACATTCACCCTAAAAATAATTTCTTGCATGGCTAACTCGTCTTAAGAAATTATAATCGTATTCTAATTTTAAAGTTTGTGAGTGAAATTTGTTTGACATGCAATTATAAGAAATAAAACATATGTTTGTGTACGTATATGCAGTATTGTTCCAACCTTTACCTCGAAGTAATATAAGGGATACCTTTCCTAACGAGCAAAATAAATACAATAATAACAAGGACTTTCCTTAATCTAATTAAAGTACATAATCATACTTTGAGTCTTGAGCCAATAAAAAAATATGAAAATAGAAACATCTAGGGTAAATTGCACTTAGGTTTCTGATAATTTCATAATACCCCCTAAGGTATCTGAAATTATATTATCCCCCTTAAGGATGCATGTTCATTGCACTTTACCCCCAAAGTTTTGGAGGCAAGGTGAAAATTAGCTTTAAGGCTATAAGTTAATTTTTAAATTATCGAATTGCCCTTTATGTAGTACCCATTCTTTATTTAATTTAATTTCTTATGCTTAGATAGAGGATTTGGATTTGCTAAACCTATGCTACTAATTTGCTCTTGTTTTTATGTTGCTTATTTGGCTGATGTATGCTTTATAAGTTTCTTTTGGTTTACGTTTATAGTTTGATTTTAGGTCTTCGATTGATGTAATACACTGGGGAATGCCCCTTTTACTCCTGTAGTTTCTTCTTATCAATAAAATTTATCTATTTTGTGTGGGAAAATAAAAAACGCTCAATAACCATAACACAAATGCTTCTTAAGTATGAAGTTAGTGAAATTAAAATTCTACAAATTCATTTCAATGAAAAATTGTTACCTGAATCATGTGGATCTCCGGATTGAAAAGTGACATCAACATTCATGGACACTTTGCGGTCTTTAATATTATCTTGACGCTTCCCACTTTCTGGAGATTTCATTTCTAACACATTCATGTCGTCCGCATAAACTTCATCTTGCTTGTCAGATAACTTGGTCTGCTTTCCATCAGTCTCACTCTTTTCAAACATTGGCCCAAATAGGTCTCGATCCCCCTCAATATCACAGAGTACCATAGGGTCCAAGCGATCGTCCAATGAGAAACTGTTCGCTCGAAGATTCTCTTTGCTCGACTCTGAGTAGACTAAATTTAGAGATGAAGTACCAATATCTTTCTCCATTGGATAAGGTGAAATGACACTGGAGCAGCCATAAAAAACATGTTGTCAACCTTTTCAGCTAGAGCAATACTATGAAAAAGTTATTAAATTTAGGCCCAAGCAATTTTCAAAAGATAGCGTAAACAAAATTTTCGACGTACTCTTTAACCGGAGTGTGTGCTGCAGAGCAAGGTTCAGGATGTGAAACGTCAGACTCAGTGTGATTCTGCAAAGTACAAGAGCTACTAAGCTTCATACATTGAATAGTAAACAGCAATAATATAAAGCACTTGTAAATCAACAAAAATTGTTTGAATTTTCTTGTTATAGGTTGGTCAATATTACTTTCATTTAAGGCCTTTTGCTTGTTTTCCTAAAAGGTTGTACCAAATTAACATAGTTCTAGTTCAAAACAAAATAGCTTTTATCTCATTTCAGATCTACGAAGCACAAGAACAAAGCAGAAGCAATACCAAACGTCCCTATTTTCAGTTTGTGCCAAGACTCCAGCCTCCAGACGATGAAGGTTGTCAATTAGATATCAAACGAAGAAAATACGAGTTTATAAAATTTCCAAACATTGAGAGAATAATTTACTTGTACGCATATAATATGCCACAGAATAAATCATACCTTTTCAGGTGAATGATATCTAGCGTCTTCAGTTGTACACGCATCTAGTTTAAAAAAGACCAAGTTATACTCGGTGACCTAGAGCTAACAAAGCTACAAAGTACACAGCAGAACTTTATTAATACCTTCTAGTGTGATATCTTCAGCAGCTCTTACATTGCCACTGCAAATAATCCATGAATTAAGAAAGAGAATCAAGCAATCCGTGAACAAATAATTTAACTCCCATGGTGAATCTGGTATGGGAATATGACTTACGAGCTTGAACAAAAATAAAACTCATCCCTTGACTTTTCAAGTTATTAAAATACTTTCAAGTGCTTATCAAAAAGATATTCACTTAAACGTTAAAACACCAAACACACGTTACAATATTACAATAGAGGATATCTCACCCATCTCGGTCGTCCAGGATTTGCAAGTCAAACGCATCAAGTTCCAAAGCTTTTGGTCGAATAATAGAGAGAGACACACGAGGGGCGCGCATCCCCTCAATAAGTTTGCCAGCCTTCTTTTTTATGCCAGCAAAATCATTTATTCTATCGACAACCCGATGACAATCACCATATAGATAATCCACTTTCCGTGAGTAAATCTTGACAATGCCCAAAAGAAGGAACGCCAACACTCTATATGTGACGACAGGTACTTCATCCAGTAATATCTTATCTATATTGTAAATCAAGCGAATAAACATTAATGGCAGATTAAGTGCTGTTTGTGCATGATGAAATATCCTAAATTAAAGTCAAAACTAACGTTGAGTAATTCGCAAAGCTAATAGGAAATATTCACTCTAAAAACTAAAGGAAAAAAACGAATTTATCCAAGCAATGTGAGGCTGCATACATCTTAAACTACCCAAAACAGAGCAAGTTTAGTTAAAAATAGGTCTAAACAACAAGCCAACCAGAGTTTCACTTTCGTGCATAAGCTTCAAAAATACTGATTAAAAGTACTTCTCAGCTGGAACAATGGTAATACGAGACTTTAATTGGTTTAATCAAGAAACCACGTGGGAACTTCTCCAAATTTTTCCCAAAACCTCTGGTGAAAGCGAGTTGCTTAATAACTTCTCCAAATTTTCCCATCAAAGCAATTGAAAAGGAATAAGAAATTCGAAACAAGCATTACAAGTAAACTTAGTCTAGATTCAAACAACTATCCCCTGGCCCATCTCTGAACATTATCACCAGCATTATTTGGGGCCATTATTTCACAAATATTTCCATTCACTTTAATTTTCTTTTAGGGGAAAAAAACAATCACGTATAACTCACCATGAAAACCGACTTACGAGAGAATGGTTCCATATTGAATGTGGGATCCAACATACTTCCACCATACTTCCATAACCGATGTCGGAGTACCTATTGACACCGACCTAACATGCATAAACCTACCAATAATTTTAATCTAGCTTTCAGGTCACCCTTTCCGTGCATAGTGGCCTACTGACTTCTCCTGACAAGCTATCTGGCCTCTAGGTCGCCCCACTAGGCCACGTTGGTACCCTGTACCTAAACTGGCCCGACAACCCTCAATAATACCTATTAGTTATCTGGCCAGCACACTATTCTTTTTTGTAATTTGTCTATTTTTTATCGTCCATAATACATATTAGCTATCAGGCCGATACAGTATCCCTTTTTTCTTTAATCGGCTATTCTTTTTATGCGGTGGAACGCGACTCATGCCAATTAATGAAATCTCTCTTGTTCAACTCCCTCCCCCTTAAAACCGGCTTGGAAGGGTGCCCCAATAAATTATATACACATGGTAAAGCCCATAGTTAGTCGAAACGGGATCGAATAGTTACCTATGGACTAACCACTAACAATCATAATCACTAAGCACTGAACAACTTATCCTTTTTTTTTTTTTTTGAGGTCAGGGCAATTCGTAAGCCTCTACGAGGCCTTATAATGGTAGTTACTAATGCTTTTATGACCAAGAGATCGATTCTTACCAAATCGGACAGCACTTGCTGGAGACTTACTACTGAACAACCAATGATTTAAAAACCAAAACATAAAAAAAATAAAATGGTTGTATTAACCTAAAAGCCCCCCCAAAAAAAAATATAAAAACTGCGGTTAAATCTAATAGAATTTCTGTACAAGTAGCATTCATGCTTAAAAGTTGACATATAGAGTGGAAAAACAAATAAAAAAAAATGTGTTTTTTGGTCACTCTTACAACAATTCAAAGCATTGACACTATCTGTTCTATCTTCAATTTTTGAAAACTATAAAAAAAAAAAAAATTAGAAAACATATATATATACAATTAAATGTATTAATTACCGACAGAAGAGGAGATGTTAGTGTGAGAAACTTGATCCTTTTTAAGGCTTTTGAGGCAATGAGCAGCGACCCAAATAGTCCTTAATGCCCCCTTTTTCGAGAGCAAACACTCCGAATAGAACATTACAATCTCTCTCTCTCTCTCTCTCTCTCTCTGAAGGATGTATGGATGGATGGTTTTTGGGGAGCAGCAGAAAGAAATAACGGTATACAAAGAGTACGGGAGAAGAGTCTGAAGAGTACCCAGGAAGATTTTAATTTCAGTGTTCAGGAAAAAGGAAAAAATCCAAATAAAAACGAAATTTAGAGGGAAATAATAATCTTTTTTCTTTTTTTCCTTTTCACAATTTTTTTTTTTAAAGTTATTGCACACAATAATGATAGCAAAATAGTTCTTTACACCTATTTTGATAGCATATTTGTAACATTAAAACTCACTCAATGCTTTTAAGCTCATGTAAGGGATTAGATGTTAAAATTTTAACTTTTGTTATGCAAGAGTTAATATTCAATTAGTATGTTGTACGATTTTATTTGTACTGCATGTCGTGGCACAAACAATGCATGTGTAATATGCATAACAGATAACAAAACTATCAGATTTTTAAATATCTGCCACCTTCGTTACTATTTTGGCTTCCACTATAATTTTTATGACCGATTTAGTGGTGATGATAAATTTTAGTGATTGAAAGATGTTTCGCATGGAGGTAAGGGAGATTTTCCAATTATTTCTTACTTACTGTTTTTGCGATTATGGAGAAATATAAAATAATTGATTCTCTCTAATCTAAAAGTATGTGAATGTGGTTGACTAGTGAAAAATGAAAATTTATTTTTATATCCTCATTGTGACTGAATGTATGTAAGATAGAATGGAAAATTTTGATATTTATAAATAAAAGAGATAAGGGCATGTTAGAAATTGCAGAAAGTAAACATAATTGCTATTCAACTTTTAAGAAAAAAAAGAAATCAAAGTCCAAAATATGAATAATGGATAATCAATTCTTAGTTTTTTGTTTTTTGTTTTTTGGTTTTTTTTTTTCGTTGATATTGAAAATTGGAGCATTAAACCGAATGGTCCTTTTTCTCTTATCTGCAAACGATAACATTTAAAAAAAAAATGTAAGTTTCTCATCTCATTTAAAAGTGTATTACTTCTTCTAAAAACAAAAAAGGTATTTGGGATCACATATATAATTAAATAGTTTGATTTGAAACAGTTCGAACGTAAATTTCCGGGTTTTGCTAGGCAACACAACTATAGGCCTTTAAGCTAGCATACCTAATTTCTTCATAAATATTTCCATAAAAGTTTAAAATATTTTATCCTATATTTTTTCATATAAAACGAAAATGATTATTATAAACATACTCCCCTTTAATTTACACGCATCCAATTTTACTGCCAGCTGTAATATTTTTGTACCACGTGTCATCATGCTGTAACCCTATTATTTTAAATTAAAAAGTCATAAAGCCATGATTATCTTTTGCATCCTTGCATCCAGCCGAAAGCAAAATTTGAGTTTCCAAATCCAAAGTTTGTTTGCTAGATACAAATTATCCAAAGTTTGAATTTATTTTTTTTTTTTAAATTTGAATAATTTAGGTTCGGGTACAGGTAATTCGGATAATTATTACCCGAATAATGAAACGTCATTTTATATTATATATATAAGAAACGACATCGTTTTATGTATATAATTTGGGTTCGATTTGGGTTCGGGTTTCTTGTTTTTAATTCGGGTTCGGGAATTTCGAATTCGGGTAATTCGGGTTCGATTTTTTTATTTTTTTT
>MKEJ01017175.1:0-20160 GCA_001753735.1 Embelia ribes
TTGGGGTGTCTCTGGCCCATTTGTAGTTTGTGATATTTGTGATACGAATATACAATTCTCGGGCCCAAAGGGCAATGCGAGCTAGGGTTTCTTTGACCCATTTGTGATTTGTAATATTTGTAATACGGACCTACGATTCTCGGATCTAAGGGGCAATGCGAGCTGAGGTTTCTCGAGCCCATTTGTGATTTGTGATATTTGTAATACGTAACTAAGATTCTCGGGTTCAACTATGAATATATATTAGTGATTTGTGATCTGTAATTTGTGATAGTGATTTGTGATATATGATTGGTGATTTGTGTTTAGTTAATAGTAATTTGTGATATGTGATTCGTGAAATTAGTGATTTGTGATTGGTGAATAGTGATATGTGATTCATGAATTAGTGATCCGTGATTAGTGGATGGTGATTCGGTATTCGTAATTTGTGAATAGTGATTCGTAATACGTGACTCAGAATTCAGAGTTTGTAATATAGACTTCAAGACTTGGTGCATTCGTGATCGGGGGCATGAGACGTCTTTGTGATTTTATATTCGACCATTCGATGTTTGGTACCCTAAGATTCAATTATAGTCGGTATACTTTAGTACCAATGTACTTAGTATTCATTACATTTAGATATTGCATTATTCGGGTACAAATATATGACATGTAATCATCATAGTTGTATTACTCGGGAGAACTTCTAGGTTTTACTGCATGTTGCGAACATGCCATAATATCACTTAGAATTTATGAGTATACACTATAAATGGGAATATGGAGGATTCGGTGCATTGCATGTGCATACATGTATTTTATACTTTTTAGATTCTCGTTTATCCTTTAGTTTAGAATCTGACCCATACATCTTTTCTTTTGTATATATACTCATGTGGTAATGTAGGGTCAAAGCGTGATACTGACTTGCCAGAAGAATAGGCATAGCTTTAGTGAGTAGTTGCAGTGATAAAGGTGAGCTGGACTCGAATTGGTGATATTCAAAGCTTGGTCCTAAGGTATAGTTCAAACTTTTTACTTTTATTTTGTTCGAGCATGCAGCTCTATAAGACATTTTATATGTAGCATGGTGGTGCTGCTTGGATAATGCATTATGTATCTATTGTATTAGATACTCATGAGACACTTATGTACTATGGCAGGATGATGGGATGAGATGAAATAACTATTCTATTTGTCTTCTTTTAGTTCACGTCCCGAATTTATGGAAATTCGGGGTGTGACATATTCACATTTTGTATATACATGTGAATTAAATCTGTAACAGTTTGAAAACTATTTAGATTCTGGACCATTAATGTCTTCTCTACAACATGGATTTTATTATTCATCTATCTTTTAAATCTGAGGTTTAAGGTTCAATTTCAACTCTCCCACAAGTTTTCAGCATCTCACTTTTAGACCTCTTAAGAGTATAATATTCGTTACTTGTCCTTCGCAAATCGGTGTTAAGCAGATGGTATCTATATTCAACCGAAATAACGAGTTGCAGAAAATCTTACCTTAAAAACTAAGTTAATAAAATAGCATATCTATAACCGAACATAAACAAGATAAAAGTCTTCTCTTACATTCATATTTTAAAGAAAGTACATACATGTATTTATAAGCTGTGTACATCAGCATCTTATTCTAACTGTACAGAGACTAAGATCCTATAAAATAGGGATAATAATAAGAGATCTTAACAATGTAATTTAAATATTCACATCAACCAAATCAGCTCCTAAAGAGTAGGAACAGCTCAAGTCTTATGGAGAATATAGTCAACACTCTCCCCTCAAGCTAGTTTGAAGATGTCTTGACATTCTCAGCTTGCTAATTAAATCATTAAACACTGCTTTGTGAAGACCTTTGGTTAGAACATCTGCCAATTGTCATTCAGTGGGAACATAGGTCATACAAATTAATCCAGCTTCAAGCTTTTTTTTAATGATGAAATGGCGATCAACTTCAACATGTTTTGTTCGATCGTGCTGAACTGGGCTATGAGCTATGTTAATAGCTACCTCATTATCACAATATAACATCATCGACGCTTTAAAAGGTATCCTCAAGTCTTCAAGTAACTTCTTCAGCTAAATCAGCTCGCAAATACCGCGGGCAGTAGCTCTGAATTCGGCCTCTACACTACTTTGCGAAACGACAGATTGCTTCTTGCTTCTCCAAGTTACTAAGTTTCCTCCTACAAAGGAACAATACCCTGATGTTGACCTTCTATCAATGACATTCCCCGACCAATCTACATCGGCGTAGGCCTCAATGTCTAGTCTATTATTGTTTCTAAACATCAAACCCTTTCCTGGACTTGATTTTAAGTACTTCAGAACCCGATAAGCAGCCTTAAGATGCTCTTCATTTGGAGAATGCATAAAAAACTTATTTATTATGCATATCCGGCCGAGTATGTGATTGATAAATCAGTTTACCAAACCTTTTTTTATACATCTCTTTATCAATACCTCTATTCTCCTTTAGCAATCCTAATTTGTGAGAAGGATCAATAAGAGTTTCTACAGGTTGACATCCAGGCTCTTTAAGTAGATCGAGCTTATACTTTCTCTGTGACACACAGATTCCTTCCTTTGATCCAGCAAATTCCATTCCTAAAAAATATCTCAAAGACACCAGATGCTTGATTTGAAATTTCTCGATCAAGTATGTTTTAAGTCTTCCTAATTCCTCTACAGCATTACATGTCAAGATAATATCATCTACATTGACTATTAATAGCAAATTTACCTTCATTGGAATGGGGATAAAACATTGTATGATCTACTTGACTCTGCGTAAAGCCATAACCTCTTCATAGCCTTGAAAAAGCATCAAAGTAAGCCCTTGGTGATTGTTTTAGTCAGTAGAGTGGCTTCTTCAATTTACAAACGTTGCCCACTCCATATTTCTTCTCAAATCTGGGAGGTAGAAGCATATAGACTTCTTCCTTTAGCTCGCCATTTAAGAAAGTGTTTTTTACATCAAGCTGTTGAAGTGGCCAATTCAAATTAGCTGCAAGAGACAACAGAACCGGGATTGTATTTAACTTTGCAACCGGTGCGAAGGCTTCTCGGTAATCAATCCCACAGGTTTGTGTGAAGCCTTTAGCAACTAGCCTCGCTTTATACCTCTCAACGGATCCATTTGGATTATACTCTACAGTAAATACCCATTTACATCCTACTGGTATCGAATTACTTGGCCTATTTTCAATCTGCCAAGTCTTATTCTTCTCAAGTGCCTTCATTTCCTCTTGTCACAGCATTCTTCCATTCTGGAATTTTTAAGGCTTCCTGAATATCCTTTGTAATTTCAACACTAGATAAATTAGCAGTAAAAGCCTTCATAGTTGATGATAGTCTTTGATATGATACAATGCTTAGCAATAGGATATTTAGCACACACCTGAGTACCTTTCCTGACTGTTATAGGAATATCTAAAGTACTATCATCGACAAAGTTGTCAAAAGGAAGAGTATTTGTAGTCGGTTCTAATGATTGATGCATTCTAGGGTTTGGATATTTCTGTCCTTTATCCTTGTTTCTCCTAGAGTAAACACGGAGCTCAGTGCAAGGTAGTAGGTTTTCTCCCCCTGAAGTGGATTGTTTTGGAGGCATAGTAGACACGGTTAGAGGTAAAGATCATTGATTAAGTGGGCATTAAAGATTGATGATGAGAATTCATTAGGTTTAACAAGCTGTAATGGACTGGAATTTAAGTGAACATTCTCTTCATCACTAAAGATCTCCCCCTGAACAGATTCTTATTAAAGCAGGATTGGTTCTCAAACAAAATGACACCCATACTTGCATAAAATCACCTTGAAGTTGGATCATAGCCCTTATACCCCTTTTGAGTAGGAGATAATCATGAAAAACTCATTTAACAGATTTAGGATCCAATTTAGATCGAGACTGTTTATGAAAGTGAATGAAGGCTATGCCATCAAATAATTTTACAAGAAGGGAATTAATGAATTTATTTTGAGGAAAACAAGCTGAAAAGCATTCTAAGGGAGTTTGAAACTTCAAAACTTTAGATGGCCTTCTGTTAATAAGTAGGTATCTGTAAGAGTAGCTTCAACCCACAAGTATTTAGGAATGTCCATAGTAAACATAACTGCCCTCGACTCTTCTAACAAATATTTATTTTTACGTTCCGCTACCCCATTTTGTTGATGCGTATCTACGTATAATGATTGATGTACAATACCTTTTTCTTTTAAAAAGGGTCTTGGAATGGAATTAAATAGTCCTTAGCGTTGTTAGTTCGTACAATTTGAATTGATGTTTCAAATTGTGTTTGAACCGTATCAAAAAACTCTTTGAATGCTCACTTAGTTTCAGAATTTTCTGTCATTAAGTGCACCCAACAAAGTCCAAGTATGATCATCAATGAAAATTATGAACCATCTTGAGCCTGACAAATTTGCAATTCGCGAAAGTCCCCATATATCAATATGAATAACCGTAAAGGGTTTAGATGGTTTGTAAGGTTGCTTGGGAAAAGAACTTTGATGATGCTCAGCCAATTGACAATTTTCACATTGAAAGAATATTGGATTTTTATTCTTAAACAGAGGAAACAATTGATTCATATAATGAAAAAGCTTGGATGACCTACCCTAAAATGCCATAACATAATCTGATTTTCAACAGGGAAAATATTACCACTGCTTGCAGATGGGCTAGTCTACTTTTGGAAAAATCTTAGTTGAAGTAGTAAAGTTCATCAACCTCTTTATCACTGTCAATCATCATTCCCAAGTGAGTATACTGAAATTGACAAGAAGAGGATGAAAAGATGGCAGTGCAATTACAATCGTGAGTAATCTTACTGACTGATAGGAGACTTACTTGTAAGCTTAGATCTAAGAGTGATATTATTAGTAAGAATAATGAACCTTTTCCTGCAACTGAAGAGAAAGTACCATCTGCAATTTTAATCTTTAAATGTACAAAATATGGTGTATATGATGAAAACATCTTAGATTGGCTAGGCATATGGTCAAAAGCACCTCAATCAATAATCCAAGATGTATTCCATGACAAAGAATGCAAGGCTTTGGGTAAAATACCTTGACGGGGAAAAGTGCAAGAAGACTTGGAGGATTTATTGAACATTTTGTTCAACGGTTCAATTTGTTCATGCTAAACAATGAATTCCCATTATGGGATGCTGCTGCTGCTTGCATTCCTCGACTATCCTCAGCAGGCCGTAGGCCTTTTCGAGTAGGTGGTTTGCCATGAAGTTTCCAGCACATCTCCCTAGTATGACTCGGCTTATTGCGGTAGTCACACCATCGTACTTTGTCATCAGTTTTCTTGAGTTGACTTATGGCAGCAATTCCAATATCTGATGTTGGACTCTCAACAATGAAGGTTTGTAATGCCGAATTCTCAGTTCCGGTGAGGGTTTTAAAAGAAGTAACACATCATCATAATTTTCCTGTTCACTTCTCACCTAACCTCTAAGAAGACTTCCCGTGCAGATGGGAGAGGTTCCTTGCCAAGCACGCGACCATGAACATCATCTAAGTCCAAATTAAGACCCTGCCAAAATTTTGAAAACGCGTTCTCTCTCCATGGTTTTCTTGTATTGAGCAATCTAAAAGACACGCCCACTCCAAATCATAGAATAGATCAAACTCCTGCCATAGACCTTGTAGCCAATTGTAGTAATTGCTTACAGTTGAGTCTCCTTGCTTAGTGTCTGGGATTTTTGTCTTAATCTCATAAACCTGGGCTAAATTTCCCAAGTGTCATGAACTGCATCCCGTACTTCCTTTGCAGTAGACAACAACATACAGCTCCAGGCAATTTCTGGATCCGTAGAACTCACCAGCCCTGATATGATCGTACTATTCTCGGCATCCCATGTTGCATAGGTAGAATCCTATTTTTCTGGAGTTGCTCTGTACCAGTTAGGTAAGCAATCTTTCTATGACCTCTAATGAATAGCTTAACAAATTGAGACCATCTCAGGAAATTCTTCTCATTAAGAAGATGAGTAGTGATCTGAAGTACTGATTTTTCACTAGAATCAGCTCCAGAAAATTGAGATTTCTATAGTCTTACTTGAGGTAATCTCTATTCAAGACCATTGATCAAATAAGAATACGGACAAAAATCTCAAAAGAGGAGGATGACTGAAAATGATATCGCGGTCTTACAAAGTTACATCAAGACGAAAAGAGAAAAAGAGCAGCTCTAATGTGGCTAGCTCTGATACCATGGACATTAACAAGATAAAAGTCTTGCAACTTATCCCAAGGGAATTTATAGTATATATAATTTTTTCTTTATACACTGACCAGGAGTGCCAACAACCATCTAGCTATCTTGTTTTATTAGTCACTGCATACAGCTAGGTGCCATGTCAGCAATTGCGCTCGCCTGAAGATGAATCATATATATTACATCAATCTCTAAAGGCAAAAGAAATTACTCCAGAGCCATTCAGAAAGAAATCAATCACAACATAGCAAAGAGATCAATCAAAATACCACACAGGAAATCCACATAATACTGAACAAATAGCAGCTTGTTCAAACATGAGAAGTAGATTAACCAAACCTTCAAAATTGCAAAATTAATCCTGATTCTAGGAGAAAAGCAAATAACATCTTCTGCTGTTAAAAAGTCAAAAAGTACACAGATAGCCGAAATGGTGGCCGTGTATTCCTTATGCGCCGATTGTCTGAGCTTTGTTGAGAATCACTCCTTCATACTTAACCTGGAACCACTTCATGGCATCTTCCTTAGTGACTCTGTGTTGAATCCCTACACGTGATTTGCACCTACGACGACGACCCACGCGATATCCTGGGCGCTCAAGCACGACATAAAAGTCCATTCCATAAATACCAGTGGAGGGGTCATATCTGTTGAGCACACAAAAGGATGTCTAACTTAAGAATTACCATTAATTGTGTTCTATTTATTTCGGTCGTATGAGAAACTTAAACGTCATGAGAAAAAAAATGCCCTACATATATATACTATCCTGTTGTTGAATCAACAAGGCTAGCTATATTGGTTCTCATTCATTGCAGGAATTACTATGCATCACTTAGTAGGAAAAATTAAATATCCTAATGCCTAGCTCATATATCGCATCATCAAAAACCACCAATCCTTAGTAATGACAATAATGTAACGCCAAAGAAGAACCCTCAGATGTATGCAACAATATATCCATTAACTTAAACCCAAGACAGAACAAATTACACTATATCGAAAACCTCCTAAAATGAGATTATGCCCAAAGATAATGCAGATGAATGCCCAACGCCAAAGATGTAAAATATCACAAATCATAGGCAATAATTAACGCAAGCATAACTCAAAAGTAAAATATCTCGCACTTGCATCACATCACTCAATAACAGCCAGCAGTATTAACAAGTGCCTAAAGTGGGATTATACCTGAAAGTAAAGCCGATAAATGCTAGTTGCAAAAGAGTAGAAGATAAAAATTTATGGATGGCAGATAACTTTTAATCAACATCACTGATGGCCAAGAAAACAGAGTTTGTGACATACTTGATACCAAGGTCGATGTGCTCCTGAATACCAAACCCAAAGCAGCCAGTATCGCTGAAGTTGCGTCGCAAAAGCTCATACTCTTTCACCTTCAGCCCACTCTCGAGAAGTTGCATTGCTTTGTCACCCCTCACAGTCACGTAACAGGCAATCTTCTCATTACGCCTAATGCCGAATGATCTAACAGTGTACCTAGCTGTTCTCAATAGAAAAAAATCTCAATTTAGTTACACATACATAACAGCCCTACAAATATTAAACTAGAATAATGTCCACAATTATGAGTTCTAAGTGGGGGAAAGGAAAAGCGGAAACTATTAACTAATTGAGTTCATTATCTAGGCAACCAATGAAATTATCAATTTCCTTCCATTACAGTGTTGTTAAAAACTCTAGGCGCCCTTAAGCCGTCAAGATGCTCTATCGCCTAAAGCGCTAGGCACCAGCTAAGGCACTTATCCAAGTAAAGCAAGGCGCTAATTAGTTTTTTAACAAAATTGCACAATTTTATTAAATTCTTGACATCTTGTTGTCTCTGCAAGTCAACTGAAATCTATCTAAACAAACTTCCAAATGTCTTATATTTCATTGTAAATAATTTTTATATGTTGTTTTAGCAATACCCATAATTATTTTTTAGCCCGCGTAATAATATCTGCTATGTTTAGCCACTCTCATTATAGAGTCCTGGCTACGCTCTTTCGGAAAACAATCCCAATAATTTCATAATAACAAGCAGACTTTGAGATGTGGGTTTAAGGTTATAATGAGTCAACACAGAGAAACTCGCTCGAATGAAAATCATCTCAAATTACTAAACAGGCTAAGGTGAAAAAAAGCAAAATTACAAGAAAGCAAAATTTAAGTATTTGCAAAGAATTTTCGTCAAGCTTGAGACAATCTCGAAATTTAAAAAATATATAAAAAAAAATTAATTGAATTCTAGATAATATTTTCTCATCATCGATCAAGAACGTAATCACCGGCTACTACAACCCACAAGATTTTGATATCACCAGTTTACAATTTCTTCAAAAGATTTTATTATACAACACAAAACATAAAAGTGTAGTTGATCTTATACAATTTTGATATGATGCATGTTCTTTGGCTGCTCACCATAAAAGTGTAGTTGATCTATACAGGCATGTGACCTCAACCTGTCTTTCTCATTATCTTGTTTCTTGAATTGTTGGTTGCTATGCATTTATTTGCGCCATATGCTGATTTGTTCCCATTCATTGTGAAGCACTTCTATTGAGAAGTGAAGTTGTTGATGTTTTTTTATTCTTCTTTTTGTTTTGGGGTACTAGCCCTTACATATCGATTTGGAAATATAAGCTTTTGTTATAGGTGTCGGGAATTGGTGGTAGCTTCTTGATATGTAGCCTTATTTATATTGTTTATACTAGTGAGTGAGTGACAATTATAATATGTTGCATCATAAAAACTAGTTATATACAAATATTGAACAAAGATATAGAATGGTGTGAGTGAGGTGCTTGCTTGAGCACCCGTAGTGATACTGGCTTAGCTCAAGGTGCTTGCCCAAGCGCACCTTTGTAACGTGGCTCTCCGTGACCAATATCAGGCGCCTTGGCCGCGCCTTGCCGTGCCCGAGAGCCTAGGCAAGTGCCTCGAGAGCTTTTAATAACACCGGTGACCGTATGTTTGCCATACCTTGTTTTGTAAGTGATATGTTACTTCATGGCTCAATATCACACCTTGGAAAGGTTGACCAATCTCTACCTTTTGATGTTCCAAATTTTAACATTTTTCTAACAATTTTTCTTTAGCTATCTCTGAACATGCCATTGATAATGAATTCTTAAGAAAATGCAATAAAAATGATTTGAAGCTATCATTTTGGTGTAATTATTAGGTCTTTATAGTGGTTGATTTGATTCCCAATTAGTCAATAGATGTGAGCTGCATCAGTGTGTATGGACTTCTTTCAAGATGTGCGCCATTTAGAGATCATCAATCTTTAGTATGCAGTGACGATATGTGAAAATCATTTCAAATTCTTATTATCATTGGTGTTTTCTATCCTTTTTATTTTCAGGTGATTTCATGGCTTGTGGCTGGGTTGGTAATAGTTATCAATGGGTACCTTTTGTTGGAATTTTTCTCTACTGAAGCAACAGGATGGGGAATTATCTCTGTTCTTTCCGCTTTTACAGCCGCATATGTAGCATTTATTGTTTACCTTATATTACGAGGAGTTAACGTGATGAATTGGATCACTTATTTACCAACCAAGAGGTCGACAACTTTAGTAAGTTGATCGATTTTCTTCAACACCAGTGTCTAAATGTTATCAATTGAACTCAGATTACATTGATAAATAGCTGGCCTTTCATGGCTAAATATTAGAATTTGGGGATCCGAGTGTATTTACTCACATGCATGTGGGTATTATACCGGAATTGCTTGTTTTAAGTATAAACCGAGCCCAGTTGTATTTGCAATATGAAATGAATTATTAATTTGCGTGGGAAAGCAGGACGAGCAAAGACGCTATGCCAGAAAGTGCTGTTTTTTTTTTTTTTCAGAAGAGATTGTCATTTTGGCTTAGCATAATGGTTCTGTAAAAATTTGCTTTAAACGAAGTTTATAAGCGTTCTCTTCTGTGCCTTTCCCTATGTTATTCCTTATGTATGATCATGTTGTTTTTTTCTTCTTTTCACGTTGTGTGTTAATGGTTTGGTTCAACTTCAGAGCCTGTAATGTATATCAATGATGTTAGCTGATAACATATCACTTGATCATTTTGCCTTTGTCAAGATGATCTATTGTGTGATAATGAATTTGCCAAATGAATGGATTTTAAAGGGCTTGCTCATTTCTTGGTTCAATACAAACGTCTCTAGATCTCCTTCGATTAGATTTCTTGTAACCGAGCAATATTGTGTTTTCAGAGCATGTAAAGAATAAAATGAGTTTCGAATTGCTCGACAACATGGCTTCTTCATTTCCATGTCCGAATTACGACATGGGCTTAGGACGAAATTGAAGTCTGAGCAGATGGGATACTAGCAGCTTGAATTGAAACCCGAAGTGCACACAAATGCTTCGGACAAGTTTGAATTCTGGTCATATGGGACAAGTTTGAATTCATATGATCTGATTGCTATTGAATGTGGTTATTTCCAAGCAAGGTAGTCTGCATAATTATGCGAATGCGTAATTAGAGGTATCAACAGTATTATGTTATTAGGTTCGATAGTCTGCGTAATTATGCCGGTGCTACGTAGTTTAATTTATAAAATCATTTTACTCTCGACGACAACCGACAAAGATAAGCAGAGGGGTGTGTGTGCATAAAACCAAAATGATGAAATTTAACTGTTGAGTGAAAATAACGAACTGGGTGGCATATGTTATTACGGAATACAAACGGGATAATCGTAGAGGTTTAATTGACCTTCAAAATATTTAAAATTCTAGTTTTTTAGACATTTTGATTTTAACAAGAAGATATATATTTATTGTTATGAAACGGCAAAGACCCTCGGTCAATAGTACGCTTTATGGTCGCAATTAGATCATCACTACTTATATTGTAAGCTGTGAAAACTCTTTTCTTTTAATGGAATGAGACCCTATATATTTTTATTTTCTATTAAAAATAAAACCAATCTATAAAATATTATCATAGCTATTTGTACAATTTTAATATTTCATCCCTCTACAGATAATGGACAGAGCCTAAATGTTACCCTATTTTAGGCAAAAATAAAAAAAAACAACATTTCAAAATTTGAATTAATAATAAATGACCAAATCTATATTTATTATTTTCTATCTTATTCTCATCCCTAATAATTAAAAAGAATACAAATAATAAATCACTTAATTCTATATTAATTAAATTTATTCAATGGGGAAGTGCTCAATTCTTTTTTGCACATCCAACAAAAAAAAAAGGTATACAATTATTAATAACCATAGCCATATATGTGCCTATATATTACCCCCTTTCTTATTTTTCTAATGATCAATTCTCGGCTTTATCTAGACTTATATTGTACACAATTTAACTGACACACAAAATTTCTCCTCTCTCTCTCTCTCTCTCTCTTTCTCTCTCTCGGTTGACTTTGCTTCCAATTGCAATCTCCATTTTCCGATCCCATGGCGCCGGCGAGGTCGAGATCATCCACCACCGCCTCCGCCGCGGCGATCATCCTATTCGTCGCCGTAATCCTCCCCTGCGCCGCCTCCGATCTCAATCCCCTCGTCCTCCGACCATGTTCCCACGGCGCCGCCACCCACCAGACCATGTTCCTCCCCCTTGTTGTCTCTCCCCGCGCTCGCAACTCCTCCGCCGCCGTTGCCACGTGGCGGTACCGAAGAAGTCTGCAGGGATCAGCCACCCCTCCCCGCCCCAACGCCCGGATGCGCCTCCACGACGATCTCCTCCTCAATGGGTAATAGTTTTCTCAGTTCTTAAGAGCATTCACACAAGCCTTTCCATGTAGTATTTGAGGATGAGAACGTAGAAACAAATCCAGCATTTCTGTTCTTGGAAACTCTCTACAAATATAAAGAAAAAAAAATAATTGTATAGAGAGTTTGTTTAGAAAGTTTGAATATGATCGATTTCAATTATTATATTCTCAAATGAGAAATCTTGGGGGTTAAATATGCCACAGCCGTGTTTTTATTTTTTGGTAGCTTCTGGAAATCTTAGGGAAATGATACAGTAGCTGTTAGGGAAAACATTTTTTTCTTTTTTTATGATATATAATTATTATAGTAATTATTAACAAAATTTACAGAAATACTATTGTTGGCTATTTACAAAATGTGAATTTCTAGTAAGAGAAATGGGTTTTAGAAATTGAGATGTAGAAATTAAACGAGAAAGAGTGGTGTGAATGCTCTAATAATATTTGTATAAGTTTGAGTTTTTGATTGAATTGAAAATGAAATTTGGTGATGTGCAGATACTATACCACTAGGCTTTATATTGGAACTCCGCCGCAGAAATTTGCTCTTATAGTAGATACAGGGAGCACTGTTACATACGTGCCGTGCTCTACATGTGAACAGTGTGGTCGGCATCAGGTGACTGTTCGAGAATAAATTTGATTGTAGCTGCATCTCGTTCCACACTAGGGATAGTATTGTAAATTTTAGTATGAATTACGTATTTGAAGAATGGAAAATGATACATATATTATAATGATGTACATAAACTATACAAACACCAATGCGATTAAATCCTGTGTGTTGATCTATTGTTGAGGAAAATATCAGTGCACTAGATTTAACCGCATGTACAAACACTAATGTAGTTGGACCCGGTGTGTTGATCTATTTTCGAGGAAAATATCAATACACTGGATTTAACCTTATGATTTTCTAATATGTATACCATTAGACTTGAAGAATAAGTAATAGAGAAATCGACAAGATGTTTAGGTTGAAACAATTGAAGAAGGATCAGTGCAGTGGTTACTGGTTCGGGACAAGCAATAATTTAGATGTTGAAAGTAATTGTAAGTAATTGTACTGGGTTGTTATAAGGTGAAAATTGACATAGGCCTAGTTTGGGAATACTGGTGATTTTTAAAATCGCTTCTTGAAGCTGTTTTTGAAAGTTGATTCTACTATAATCTTAGCGTTTGTTAAATAAATTTTAAAAATTGCTTTGATTAATAGTGTAGTGTTTGGTAAAGTGGTGCTTTTTTATTGTAAAAAGACAAAAGTATGTACGTATGGAGAATGTAAAAAATATAATAAAGATTACTATTGTAATTAATGAAAGAAAAAATAGAAGCAACTTTTTAAAGCATTCCTAATGCTACTTCCAAAATCACCCTTAAAAAAGCAGAAGTAGATTATTAAAAGCAAGTGCTTTAGAGTTTACCAAACACCTCAGGCTACAAGTTTGAAGTAAAAAAAGTAGAAGCAAGTAGCAAAAAATAATCTCAAACTGGCCCTTAGACAGGGATCCATAAACTAGATATAATTTACACAAGGATTCATGCCCTTATGCTGATATTAGCGAAATGGTTCATGTAGCTGATAATCTGAATTTAGGTTTTTAAACAATTTCGATCCTGAGCTGCATTCCTTTTCCCTTTCTGTCCATGGATAAATGATACGGACTTTTGCTTATCTTATGTATATGGTAGGGATTTGGTTTCTATATCGGAAGGGAAAGATTAGGAAGAAATTGTATGAAAGTTGGTTTTGACACATTTGAAGAAAGGTGTTTAGTGTTGCTGTTAGGGAGAGGTGGAGAGGTGTGATTTAACTTTGGTAGGGTCTTGTGGATCACCAAATGAATTAACCTTTTGAGAAAGTAAAGCCTTCTTGATAAATTGGTGAAAATATTTGCATAGCTTGCTCGGTAGTTCTTCAGAAAAAGACTTGTGTTCAGTTTGTTATGCACCAACCTTTAATTTGAAACAGTGGATATATGCATTATCAGTGGAGACAGATTAGCATTAGAGGCAATTTTTATCCTTCATTCATACTTTCCTTTTGGTGACCAAATATTTTTCCTTGGCAAATTTTGTTGGTTTTGTAGTTGCAACCCTTACATCACGAAGTTGTGGAATATTTGTTGCTACTTCCCTTTTCAAATGTTATGAAGTGATCCTTTTCTTTTCAAATTTGTTTTTCTTCTTAAGGTTTTTAATGGCAAGCTTTTTGTCTTTACTATTGGTATTTTTTTAACATTGCTCCCATGCTTTGTTCTCTTATTTTCAAGTCATTGAATGTGAGTACTTTATGCATATACGTATCGATGTCGGTTGTGGTTCTAAATTCTTTCTCTTGTATTTTGTTGCACCAGGATCCAAAGTTTCAACCAGATTTATCCAGCTCGTACAAACCTGTAAAATGCAATATTGATTGCAGCTGTGATAATGATAGAGAGAATTGTATTTATGAGAGACAATATGCTGAAATGAGTTCAAGTAGTGGTGTGCTTGGTGAGGACATAATATCCTTTGGCAACGAAAGTGAGCTTGCACCCCAACGTGCTGTTTTTGGGTGCGAAAATTCTGAAACTGGTGACCTTTACAGTCAGCACGCTGATGGCATCATGGGTCTGGGCCGTGGCGAGTTAAGTGTTGTGGATCAACTTGTTGACAGTGGAGTAATTAGTGATTCTTTTTCCTTATGCTATGGTGGCATGGATATTGGCGGTGGTGCAATGGTTCTCGGTGCCATCTCCCCCCCTTCTGACATGGTATTTACGCGTTCAGATCCTTCTCGGAGGTAATTATCACAAATTTCTTCTTAGAGAGTCTAGTGGCTGTCATAACGTATGTCCTTGAGACATCTCACACATTTACTATAGTCTTGGGATGGCAACAGCCCGTATTACAACATTGTGCTGAAGGAGATACACGTTGCTGGGACGAAGTTGTCTTTAAACCCAAGAGTTTTTGATGGAAAACATGGAACAGTCTTGGATAGTGGTACTACATATGCTTATCTCCCAGAAGCAGCATTTACAGCCTTTAAGGATGCTGTAAGATTCCCATCGCTTATGATATATCTAGTAGTAGGCTCACTTCATTCTTGTCTGTAATTTGATAATTTTATTTATTTTTCCAAATAAGATCCTTCATCATTTTCCATTTCTTTCTTGTCAATTAAGTAAATAGAGTGGAAGTAATCCAGCTCTGTTTAGTTGAAAAGGCTTCCTTGAATCGAGTTAATTTATTTATTTGGTAAAGAGCTTGTATGTCCTTAGTCTATATCGATTATGAGATTTGGGTTTACTGAAGAGCCTACATATGCTGCTTATCATCCAAAAAACAGAGAGCCCGTATGTGCTTAGTTATAACTTCATATTAAGTTTGAAATTTTGGTTTTGGTAAAGAGCTACTGTCATTATACATTTAACGTTGTTTTTTATTTTTATTTTTTTACTTTTGTTTTCTTTCCATTGCAACTTTGTCCACAAGGAAATACTTTACAAGAAAATTTGAGGCAATGCAGTTGTGAGTTTATACGTCGTTTCTATCCTATGCTGATAAGTATATAATAAGCTATAAAATTTAAGCAACCACACAGACGCTCAAATGCTTAGATGGATAGGTTAAAATGACACAATATCACTAAACCTTATTTTTCAGCTCTTACAGCGCACTTCTTATTTTAGCTAGGTTTAATTTATAGATTTGGCATGATCTGGCCCATTGAAGTTTTCTTTTATGTTTTTAGCTTCTAAGAAAATTCACCTCCTTTACTTTTGCGGTTTATGTGCAGATTTTGAAGGAACTCCATTCACTACAGCGGATTCCTGGTCCAGATCCCAACTATAATGATATTTGCTTTACTGGTGCTGGAAGGTTGTTTCTATACTACCTAACTGAATCTATATTTTATGTTGCACGTAGTACTGAATGCCTTCATTTGCTTCAGTGATGTCTTACAACTGTCAGAGAGCTTTCCGATCGTGGACATGGTGTTTAATAGCAAACAAAAGCTGTCTCTTTCTGCTGAAAACTACTTATTTCGGGTGAGCCTCAGAACATATTTTTCATTTTAATTATTCCATTGTTAAGGTTCTTTTGTGGGATTTTCTTTGCAGACATTTATTCTCCTTGCAAGTGGTTAAACTTTTTTTTTCATGTTGTATGAAGCATTCAAAAGTGCACGGTGCATATTGCCTGGGAATATTCCAGAACGGAAAGGATCCAACTACTTTGTTAGGTGGTAATATTCTCAGCCATCTACCTAAATGCTAAAATTTCAGATTCCTCTATTCTTTATCTGATTTTTAATTTCCCTTCTTCTTCCTCTATACAAGTGGGGATGTGTTGGAGTGGAAGGCTATTGATGTATGATGTGGTCATATACGCCTTTGAACAACCTACAGAGAAAGGCGATGCTTTTGACACTGTGTTTACCATTTTTCTCAAGTTTTGGCTTAGAAGATTGTTAAATGGTGTCACCGACAAGATTAGACATTTCTTAAACACTTTGAAACTGTTTCTACCTTCGTGTAAAATATTTGTAATAATTATAATATTTCATATAGATGTCAAAACTATGAAAGCAGAACAATGCACATCACTTGCTGCTATATGGGTTCTTGAGTTTTTTTAATTCATTTTTGTTATTTTGTAATCTTAGAAACTATGTGGCAAACTTATTTCTTTGTGTAGGAATCATTGTCCGTAATACTCTTGTGATGTATGATCGTGAGCATGAAAAAGTTGGTTTTTGGAAAACCAATTGTTCTGAGTTGTGGGAAAGAATTGGAACTCCTGGTGCTCCTCCACCTATGCCTTCGGTTGATGAAAGAAAAAACTCGACTGCAGATGCGTCACCTACACTGGCTCCTCCTTCGCCCCAGCAGAATAACTTTTCAGGTATAAGGGAAATTAACCACCCTTGTTGATATTATTAAGTTCTGTACCAGTTTACTTTTGTCAATTAAAACAGTTTTTTTAATGTTCAAGTAGTTTATGCTGTTAGTTTCAGGATCGTGTATCTCATTAACCCCGCAAAGAGAGAATTCGCATCCATTCTTTGCCTTTTTTTACCTAGCAGTTCTATGATTGTAATTGGATACTGATATTTAGAAACTTAAGTTCTCCGTATCAATTTGAAGTTTCGCTGACATTTAGAGAAGTTTGTACTAATACATTGAGGTCTTTTATGTTGTTAATAGTAGTACTTTTTCTATTATATATATATGGACGGCCCAATGTACAAAGCTACCGCATTGCGGGGTCTGGGAGGGTCTGATATACGCAACCTTACCCCTGTTTCTAGAGAGATTGTTTCCAACGGGATAAATCCGTGATCCACAAGTCGCAATGGAGTTGCGCATTACACTAACTTACGGAAATTGCGGGGTCTGGGAGAGTCTCAACCTTACTCCTGTTTTTAGAGAGTTTGTTTCCAACAGGATGAACACATGACCTACAAGTCGCAATGGAGGTGTGCATTATCCTAACTTAAAGAAATTGTGGAATCTAGGAGGGTCTGATGTTCGCAACCTTACTCCTATTCTGCTTAATTTTTTCTTTTCCATCTTTGAATATATATTGCTTGTTTTGATCTACATCTCTAGTGTTTTCAACCAAAGAGGGCCTCTTTGGTTGGATCTTTTTTTATTTGAAGCAACGGGTCCTTCGAAATTGTTTTGCCTCTATAAAGCAATCAAAGCTCGCAGCATTGGTTTGTCGATTGGGATGGCTGTGAGAGCTTCAACTTATATTCCATTTAATTCATCTGAGCAAAATTGATTGTATGTAGATTAATTACTCGTACACGGGCCAATAGGATTGTGCACTTGTGCTACTTTGGCCTTGAAATACAGTGGAAGATACCATAGTGTGAGATTGCACAGAGTCCCTCCCTGAACTGACTTGATTGCAATGTAGATCTTTCTGCTCTCATTTTAAAAGATGCCTTGATTATTTGTTAACATGCCAATCACATTCTGCTTTCAATTTCCCCCCTTCAATTGATTAACTAATGTATGTAACCTTATAACACTTGTCTCGTGCAGGAGAAATTCAAGTTGGACTCGTAACATTCTACATGTCTCTGAATGTTAGCTATGCAGATTTGAAACCTCATATCTCTAAGCTTGCTCAGTCAATTGCCCATGAGTTAAATGTAAATACTTCACAGGTATGTTATTCGGCAATTATGTTTTGACCGCCGTATACTGCGGAATTGGGTCTTCAAAGGTGCACATCATAATTGAATTTAATGGTTTCTAGGTCCACATGTTGAATTTTACTGCAAAAGGAAATGATTCACTGATACAGTGGGCCATCCTACCTGCAGGATCTGCTGAGTACTTACCTAATGCAACTGTAATGGTGTGTTTGCATTGTTGAATTGTAAAATTTTTCCTCCAATTATATTGCAAATGTTTGCTTAGTAGCTGTGTAATGCTAATTGGCAGGATATACTTGCGCGGTTAGCTGAGGGAAGAGTCCAACTTCCTGACTCATATGGAAGTTATGAATTGTTCGAATGGCAAGTTGTGCCTCCAACGAAACGGTAAGCTAGTTTTTGTCTGTACCATTTAAACTTTTTGTCTAAAACTGTGAGTTATTTACTGTATGTACTAAAGAGTATTTATAGAGCTGGTGATTGAATGCACAACTTTTGAAACTTTAGCATTTGCATGGGTAGTTTCTGTGGAAAGAAGTGTGAGAACTAGATTGAAGGTATAACAGAAGTGGTGAATCCCTTGCCTACTTAGAAACCAATAGAGTGCAGACATTCCACCTTTTTTAAGAGTTTGTCAGAAAGTTTTGTATGGGAATCATTATTTCTTTTCTAACATGGACGATCTTGAAATGACGCAGGACGTGGTGGCAGCAACATTACATGGTGGTGGTTGTAGCAATCTTGAGTACATTCATTTTAGGACTATCAGCTTCTGGAGCATGGATTATATGGAGAAGAAGGCGAGAAACACAAATTCCATATAAGCCTGTTGACTCTGCTGTTCCAGAGCAAGAATTGCAACCACTTTGAAGATGAGTTCTTTTGGATTTTTTTAAAAACAATACAGATAGTATGGTGCAATATCTTTTACTCTCAAGTCATTGTGACTAACTAAATTTTGTTTATAGACCATACATGAATGATGTTTCATTGATAGGAAACAGATATCTGGAAGAACCATTCACAGGTTCATTCTGTTACGGATGGAAAATTTTATGTGAATAGTGCAAGACTTGATGGAATCAATTGTCTGATTAATAAGCGATTATTTTTCTTCTCTGATGTTTATAATCTGTTGACCATTTTACGTTGGTGTTATATATACTGTCATGTGGAAGTTGAAATAGTTGAGTTCTCAGGGTGATGAGGTTACAACTCAATGAAGAATAGAATTTTTTTTGTTGTTTAACAGAACTTTTTTGTTGAAATAGTTGAGCAGATCGGTGGTGGAAGCAGTTGCTAACATCAAGTGTTATGGGTTTTGCGATCATAAGATCAATAATAGAAATAACAAATTTCTGAATTGCCAGATGATTGTGGTAATAGTTTTGAGTTGTGTAAATATATTTATAAAAATAATGTTATAAATCCATTTAGGTAATAAATGATGCAACCCTTCAGTTATTCCTCAACAACTTTTGCCTTGTTGAAAACAAGGGAGAGGTGCACAAATGTAAATTTTATTTTATATATTGTACTCTTTTCATCTATTTACATTCATAAATAATTGGATATTACGTTTTTTTCGGAAGTTTTCAAATATAATAATTTAATATTTAAATGTAATAAAAATATCAAATTTACATTTTTGAATATAACATGAGAATAAATTTGATAATTTTGTTACATCTAAATGTTAAAATGTTGTATTTAAAAGTCTCCTAAAAAAATATTTTGTCCAATTATTTGTGAACGGATATAATACTATTTTATAATTTGTTATATATATAAATAAAAATATACACCGCTATTAACTTCTTAAACTAAGAGCATTTCCAACCACACTTAGCAAAATAACTATTCAAAATATATTTAAATATTTAATTCACTATTTTAGCTAGTAACTTATTAAAATACATTCCAACCACACTCTTTATTTTAGCAAATCATTTCAACTAATTTTAGCTAATTTTCAATAATATAATTCAAAAATGCCACGTGGCA
>MKEJ01017177.1:0-12463 GCA_001753735.1 Embelia ribes
TTTTGGTATATTGTATCAGAGATGGATGATGTTTTGTATTACTCCTTGTTGTAGCCCTTGAGTTTGTTCGGGCTAGAACAAAGAGTAATATATGATATGACAGTTTGGATATTATTGTTAGTAGTGCACTTTGATGTTGATGATGATGTTGCTATTGTTAGTATACGAGCCATATGCAAGCTAAATGGTATGTTTACTATCTATACGGGCCATATGCAGGCTAAGCAGGTATTTATTTTTATACAGGCCATATGCAGGATATAGTGTAGATTTTTTTTTTTCGTTTGCTTATGTTGTTGGCATAGATTTTTTTTTTTGCATACTATGTTGATAAATTGCTATAGCACGAGTGGTGCAAGCTTGTGATATCTTTAGTACCTCATAACCCTATTAGGCTCGCATCCCTGGGTTCGTCTGGATTTGGAGCGCGACACATATGGTGTCTTTTTTCCCCTCAACCTCGTCAATCTACTCACAAAATCTATCATGATATGTTCCCATTTCCACTTTGGTACCTCGAGTAGTTACATCTCACCACCTGTCTTCTTTCTTTCCCCTTTTCACTTTTTGATACGTCAAACACAATGCCACAAATTGGGCAATGATCCTGTTCAAACTTAGCCACCAATACGTATAGCTCAAGTCATGGTAAATTTTATTCCCACCCAAATGTACTACTAAAGGTGGTTGGTACAAGTCCCTTAATATATCTTCCCTCATTGACTTCAATATATACAAATGACCTCGGTATCTCAACTTCCCAACAGTCTCCAACTATCCAAACTCGAGATTCCCTACTTTGTACTCTAGTCATAGACTTCTGTGACCACGTGTTACCCCGTTGAGATTTGACAACTCTATCCACTAACTCAAGCTAAGCATAGAACTCAATGTGACCCGTTTCCTTCCGTCGATGAACTCCAATTCGAACTCATCAAATGTTAAAACATCCTACTCATCACATATAAGACATGCCAAGGTACACTGAGTCTTACGACTCAATGTTTGACTACTACATTCAACCTTCTCGGATGATGCTGGAGATCAAAATTGCACTATTCCAATTACTCCATCCACCTTTTTTGCCTCATGTTCAAATCTTGCTATGTAAAGATGTACTTGAGGCTCTTATTATCGAAAAAGACCTCAAACCTCTCCCCATACAAATAGTGCCTTCGAATCTTTAATGCGAATACTACGACTCCCAAATTCAAATCATGCATCGTGTAGTTCTGTTTGTGCACCTTCAGTTATCTAGAAGCGTATGCGACTACCCTATCTATTTGCATCAATACACATCCTATACCTTCATTCGATGCGTCATAATATACTGCATTTCCCATTCCCCTTTTCAGAATAATTACCACTGGAGCGATGGTCAATAACTTCTTTAGCTTCATAAACAACTCCTCGCAATTATCGTCCCTCTCAAACTTGATCCCCTTGGGTGCAAAACAGGTCATAGGTAATACTATTGTATGTAAGTCCTTCATGAACCTCCTATAGTATCCCACTAGCACTAAGAAGTTGCGAATCTCAAAGACATTATTGGGCCCCTCCCAATTTGAAACTGTTTTAAACCTTTGATGGATCTATTACCACCCCTTCGGCTATTACAACATGCCCCAAGAACTTAACTTCTTAAAGCTAGAACTCACACTTTGATAACTTCGCATACAACTGATACTCTCATAACGTCGACAACGTGACCCTCAAGTGTTCCCGATATTCTTCCTCTATCCTCGACTACCAAAATGTCATCTATAAAAATGATAGCAAACCAATCTAGGTACTAACAGAATACCCTATTTATCAGATTCATAAATATTGCTGGAGCATTCATCAACTCAAAGGGCATACCCAGAAACTCGTAATGATCATACCGAGTCCCAAAAGCAGTATTCTCAATATCCTCTTCTCAGATTCTCAACTGATGGTACCTTAAGCGAAGATCAATCTTCTAGAGATATTTTGACTCCTTCAACCAGTCAAATAAATAATCTATCCTCGATATCAGATACTTGTTCTTGATCGTGACTTGATTCAGCTTCCTCTAACTAATACACATTCTCATCGATCCATCCTTTTTCTATACGAACAATGTCGATGTACTCCATGGCGTTGTACTCCAATGGATGAACCATTTATTTCGTAAATCATTAGTTTCCATCTTCTTCTCCTCCATCTCAGCAGGAGCCAAACAATACGGGGCCACATACATAGGTTCTATATCCGGAACGAGATCAATAGTGAATTCCACCTCACGAAGTGGTGGCAAGCCACTAAGATCCTATGAAAATGTATCAGACAAATCACAAATAATTGGGGCTAACTCAGTATGTACCTATACAGTTTTAGTAATACAAAGATTCACCAGAATGCAACTGAGGATGTCTCTCGCCGATCCCACAAACGGATAAAGAATGTCTCAGTCACCAAGATACCAAACGACTACCCCTTCTTCAAGAAATATTATAACCTGATGGCGGTAACACTCAATCACAACACGATTGACCGACAACCAATTTATACTCAGAATAACATTGAATCTCGACATGTCCAAAACGATCAGATCACACTCAAATTCGTGTCCAAAAATAAAAACTAAACAATGAAGGCATAAGAGCCTCGGATTTACATCCATACCTAATATAGGGTATCAACTAACATACTATCTAAACAAGTTAGGTCCAACACTAATAATCGAAGTAACCCTACAATTACAAAAGATTGTGATGCCCCCATATCAAACAAAATATGTGCACAAGATGAATGAAATAATAGTGTACCTTGGATAATGAAAACCTTTGCCGAAGTGGCAGGGACCTCCTGAAGAGCACAAAGGCACATCAATGCTCCTGAAGCTAATGTGAAAACAACTACTCGACCCCTACTTCCCTGTTGTCCTCCCTGACCCATTACTACTCCCGACTGAGATGGTCTAGTTGGTAGTGCTTGTGGTGTCCCTCGGTCAAACTGAGTTGATACCGTTTGGGTTACCTGAGTCTGTGCACCCCACTTCGGACAAACATTCTGTATATGCCCTATCACCCTATAGTTATTATATTGAATCGTAGGATAGTTGTAACACGCGTGTCCCTCTTTCTTGCATCTAAAGCATGGTCTTCGACCCGACCTATCAGGCCCTGCCCTACTAGTTGCAAACTTCAGTACTGATTGCCCCTGAAAGACCGTGTTCCTATTATCTCAAACCTCTTTTGACTCCTCTGACTACCATTAGCTCCCCTGTTCGGCTATCCCTAACTCTTTCTTGAATCCCCCGACCCCTTCTTATCTCGTGCCTTCCTCTCCTGCAGATTGATAGCCTTATGCTCATCGGCCTTCTACACAACCAAATAATAAGTGGTTAGTACTTCTGTGATCACAACCTATCAAAAATAGGATCTCAATCCCAACACGAACATCTTTACATGGTCCGTCTCAGTCGGTACATATGCCTTGGCATATTTTGCCAAAGCCATGAAATTAGTTGAGTACATTATCATTGTACTGTACTCCATGTGAGACTCAGAAACTCTTGTAACTTGCCTCCTGATATGGCTGCAAACAATATTGGTTCAAAAATGCATCCATGAACCCATCCTAGGCCAATTCCTTATATCATGTAACTCGACATATACCTTCTACCATTCTACGGCCTCATTCTACAAGCATCGCAGAGCTATCGTTGCCATAACCAACCCATCGGTCATCTCTACCGAACTGAAATGGTTCTCTAAGTTAAACACCTGAGTATCCACTCCCTCTATATCCACACCCCTATGAAATATGGGTACCTCAGCTCTACCGATCTCCTTTTGTATCCTCACAACTTGATCCCCAACTATCTGTTGACCAGGCTGCTATACACCCATAGTCTCAAGTATGGTCCGTACCGCCACAAAAGTCTGTTGGGGCATCTGTTGGATCATAAGAGCGGCCAACTACTGCAGGTTCACTAGTACATGCATTGGTGCACCAGTGTATCTCCCACTATTGATGTTGCAGGGATGTCCCCCTTGAACTCTTACCAAAGCAACCTCCTCCTCAAGGTAAGCCTATGCCACTGGTGGAATGTTGGCATGCTCTTCGCCGCGACCGCCACAACCACCCTATCGCGACAAACTCCATGGCCTTGGTAATCTATCTATAAAATTAAGAGAAATTTTAGATACGATTTTATAAGGTAAGAAAATTGTACATATGCAAATCCTGAATAACATATCATTAACTCCGGCCACGATTAAAGATCAGTGTTGGACTTACAAGACATCCCCTTTTGTCTAACACAGAGCTAAGTTTCGACATCGACCACCATAAGTTACTGGGTTTGAAAATGTGAAATATGAGTAAGAAACAATGCCACATGGATTGATGCAAGCAAAGAACACAAGATTATAAGACATCTAAGGTAATCAAATGTCCTAAATATCTACCCTAACTTTCTAGATGCAGCTCACTCAAGACTTCCTATCCGACAGACCCAACAACCTACAGCTCCCAAGGTGGTTGTAACCTTGAGCTTTGATATCAACTGTAACATCCCAGGATATAACTCCTGAGTATGCTAAAGAATCCACCATCACATCATATATTGAATAAATAATAAACCTTTATGAAATAAATACCAAACTGCTCCCAAATAGAAATATATGCTATTCATTTGGCCTTATTAAAAGGTTTTATGGTCTATACCATTATTCAACGAAAATAAAAGAAACAACTCATCTTGGCCATAGACCTACGACAATTGAAAAACATGTTAAATCCAATACTAAAACATAATAAAAAATATAACTCCCAAGGAAGCTCCAACCTATCCGATCCACGAGTCTCGTGCTCCCCAGTCCCAAGTATGCTTTGCATTTTCATGCAAAATAATAGAAAAATCCACCAAGCAGGCATGAGTCAGAAATAATACCGCAATTATAATGAAAAGTGGAGTGTATAATAATATAGCATGTGACATCAATAATAAATGTAAAAAGAATACAAAAGTACAGCAATGCGTAATAACTGTAAAGCACAACTACCACTACCCATCCAACCATGCTACAAGACATGACTACCATCAATCAGGATATACAATCTTTTTACATCCTACCGACCATTCGGAAACTATGCTCCAGATGTTAACAACCACACTATGGATCAAGGTTTGAGTACTCATATAATATAGTTTCCACAGAAGATTGTGTGCCAACGACCACCATAGAAAAACAGTGTCAACGGCTACCGCATGAGACTTACATACCAACTGCTACTACATAAAGAACCTGTGTGCCAACTGCCACCATAGAAAGAACCTATGTGCCAACAGCCACCACGTAATGGGTATTTCTCCGTGTGCCAACTACTCTAGTCTTTTATCTCTAGAAATTTTAGGTGTAACATGTCTTACTCCTTAAATCCATCACAACCATACCAACACTTAGATACAGACTCGTAAGGCATGCAAACAGTGTTGTTCAAGTATTTAGTTTCACATCTTAACTTGGCATTAACTAGCTAACGTCCATGTACGACCAAGTTTAGTTGTCTGTTTAAGTTATAGTCGTAATAATTGCTTAGTATTTTGATAACATCTCTAACCATAAGTCCAATTGAGGCCTATAATATACCTTCGAAAGATATTTCATTTGTATACGATTTTTGTGTTTTTTAAAAATTTTAATTTAAATCGTGAAAGGGTCAAAACAAAGCCCGAAGTGCTCAGGTCGCCAATAGAATAGTAGAAAATGTGATAGCCATTTGGTTTTTTGTTAATGTCTCTCAAACCGTAAATCAGTTGAGGCTTATGAAATACCACTGAAAATATATTTCATTTATCTACGACTTTTGTATTTTGAGAAAATTTTAATTTAAAATGTAGAGGGGTCAAATTAGAGCTCGAAACATTCAAAAAATATGCCAACAGCACCAACAAACAATATGCCCCAAATTCCATAGTTTTAATCATACAATCTTTGCTATAGAATTGCTAAGAGGTTTCCGCAACATACCTATTATGCAAATATGAAAAAACCCTCGGAAAATCTCGGGATTAATGCCCTAAATCCTCCTATTCACGGCTCATCTCCTACAAACGAATGTAAAACTGAAAATTGATTGTCAAAATGCAAGTTTAACATCAATTCTAACATCAATTCACCCCTTCAATTAAAATTTTGATGAATTATAGCAAATTTGAGTATGAACAACCCGAAGAGATAATGGATACTACTTACAATGACGAGGATGAGACAAGAATTCCAAATTCGGGATTAATTTTTCTCCAGGCCTTCTCATCCTCACGGATCGAGCAAGTTTTAGGTAAAGGTAATTTCTCCCCTTCACTTCTCCCCTCTCCCTATCAAACGTAATCTATTATTATGCATAATGGAAATAGAAAAAGAGGAGAAGGGAAAGGTAATATCTTTTCCGTTCCCCTTCCATTTATCCAAATCCACTATTTATCCAAATAAATCCCCTTTTATTTTTAGGGTGTTATAGAAATAAGCACTTATAAATTTCCAAGAATGAGAGTGAGAGCTTCTAACTTTAGGAGAAGACCAATCAACTGAGTTTGCAAAGTACTTCTGATATGTAAAAATGCTCCAAGGAGTTTCTTCTGTTAAAAGCCTCCAATCTAATTTAGCATGTAAAGATCTTAGGATTTCAAATAAACTTCTGACCCCTAAAACTCCTTCTTTAGGCATACAAAAGTTTTCCCATTTCACCCAATGGTGAAGATAGTGGCTATCTAAAACCCCCCAAATTAAATATGCAAATAGTTTGTGAAGATGGTGTATTGCCGTTTTAGGAGGGTTCAAACATGATAGCAAGTATATAAGAATTGAGCCTAAGACATGGTTAATTAAAACCAGTTTCCCCCTACTAGATAGATTGTGCCCTTTCCAAGCTTCAACCTTGTTTTGCACCTTTTGAATAAAATGATTATACATCTCAGAACTCAACTAATATGATGAATGGGAACTCCTTAATAAGTAGTGGGAAACTTACCTTCTTGAAATTATGTAGAGCTTGTAATAATTTCCTTCCTGGAATCAGTTGCCTTATGAGTCAAAAACATACTCTTTGCATAATTTATCATATGTCCTGAGACTTTCTCATAGTCCTTAATAAAACTCATCAAAACATCCAAATTACTTTCACTCCCATTAGTAAATATAAGAACATCATCAGCAAATAGCAATTGAGAAATAGAAACACATCCCCTTGGAACATGATAAGGAATTAAATCTCCAAATGTAATCCTGTCTAGCAAACCTCTACTAAAAATTTCTTCTCTCAGAATAAAGAGAAGAGGTGAGAGACAGTCCCCCTGTTTTAGACCTTTTTGAGATGGAAAAAATCCTATTATTTGGCCATTAATACACACATAATACTTAGCAGTAGAGACACAATCAAAGATTATTTTAACCTAATTTTCTGCAAACCCATATTGAAGCAAAACTTTTTTAATAAAGGACCATTGAATTCTATCAAAAGCTTTAGCCATATCTAATTAAGAACAATATTATTTCCCTTAATAGAATATCCCAGATTTCTCATGAATTCCTGACCAAGCATGATACAATCTGGAATAACCTTTATTTCAACAAAACCACTCTGATTAGGAGTTACCAACTTAGAAAGCAGAAAGGCTAATCTAGAAGTTAAAATTTTAGTTATTATTTTGTAAAATACCTGGCATAGACTGATGGGCCTGAATTCAAAAAATTTTATAGGGTTATCCACTTTAGGAATCAACACTATTAGAGCTGCCATGAAAGCTTGGGGCAATAATTTCCCTTGAAAGCACTAATTAATAGCCTCTAACGGATCTTGAGATACAATAGACCAATATTTTTTCATAAAAGAATACAAAAAACCCATCGGGCCTTGGGGTAGAATCACCATGAATAATAGCCTCCTTTATCTCCTTCATAGAAGGCTTAGCCATCAATATACCATTATCCTCTTCTGTGACTAGATGAGAAATGACATGAATAAGAGAATTGGGAGCATCAACAAAATTGTCATTAGAAAAAATTCAGAGAAATATCTAATGACTTTATTTTGAATCTTAGCGGTATCATTGGGTACCCGACCATTTGAAAAAGTAATACACTTGATAACTAATTTTTGCCTTTTACTTTTGAGAGTTTGATGAAAGAAATATGTATTTTTATCACCTTCTTGGAGCCAATTTACCCTAGCTTTCTGTTTATAAAAGATTTCTTCCTGAACGTGAAGAGTTCTATATCTATTGAAGGTATCTTGATAAAATTGATAAGCTATTGGAGATTGGGAAATATCTAGCTCAGCTTCTGCAAATTTGAGTTCATCTTTACAGGTAGCAATGTTAGCAAAAATATTCCCAACAAATCTCTTATTCCAGTCTTTTAACTCAGCTTTCAGTCTCTTCAACTTAAAGGCAGCAACTTTCATGCCTTTAAAAGTACAAGGAGCATTCCAATTTATGTTCACCACTTGCATACAATCACATGAAGAAATTACATATTTTGGAATTTAAACCTAGATGGGCCTCTCTTAACATCCTCGGATTTTTCAAAATGTAAAGGGGCATGATCAGATACAGTTATTTCTAAATGAGATAGTTGATACCTATTGATTTTGTCCTGCCACATATCATTGCATTATATCACCACTTTTCCTCAACCATGTAAACTTAGACCCAGAGAATGGAATTTTACAAAGGCTTTTGTTCTGAATGAATTCATTAAAATCTAACATATTGCTTACATTTCTAGTTGTACCTTCTAACTTTTCTGGACTAATTTTAACAGTGTTAAAATCCCCTGTTACCAACCAAGGAATTTATGGAGGAGCAATTCCATATAGATCCATCCATAAAGCCTTTTTTTTTTAATCAATATTTACACTGAGCATATATTAAAGAAAACACAATAAGCCCATCTTTTATTTTAGCAGTTACAATGGGCTGTTGAGCTGAACTGGCAACAATATCAAAATGTACCTTGGAGAGAACTCATAGTTTCCCTCCTTCAGTGTCATTAGAGTAAAACAAACTGAAAACCAGACTTCTGCATATATTTTGTGCTCTATCTATAGTTACCATAGGCTCCAAAATAACAACAAAAAGAAGATGAATTAACTAATATATTTTTTAAGTTGAGCTAAGGAGGCATTGCTACCATTTCCTCTTTTATTCCAAATAAGAAAATTCATCATCTAATTAAGATAGTCTTCACCCCCCTAGAATCCATACTAGCAGGATTAAAAGGTTTGATAGGTTATTTCAACTTCTTACTTTTCTTATTGTCATTCTCAGATGGATAATCCAAAGATACCCCTTTAAAATCATGTACTGGAACATAAGAATCAATGTTTAGATTTTCAACTAAAGCATTAAAAGTGTTGGAAATAGGAATAGTACCTACATTTGAGTCCACTTGAGGATTGGGGGTTTTGATTTCCAATGTAGTTTGCTTTTGAGAGAATTTTGTCTCTTTACCAGTCTTCCCAGTCCTAGTATATACCTTCACCATAGTACCTCTGTCTGCAATTTCATTATTCTCAATTTTATTATGCTTAGAGCCTTTATTTTTCCTAAATGGAGCCTGTCCCTTCTTATTTGCCTTCTTATTTTGCTTTCCAATAGAATCCATGACCTTACTGCTTTCCTCTACTCTACCTGTACAAAAAAACCTCTTTCAAGATATACTCCTTGCTTGACCTTGAACCCTCTAGTTTAGTAATAGAAGGACTTCCAACCTGGAAATCAGCTAAACATCCCTTTTGATCTTCTATATTTTCATTATTGATAGGCCTTTGTTTACTATCTAAATCTTTTTTTTCCATAATTAAACTTATTATTTTCATTCTCAGCAAGATCTTTTTTAGCATTACTTCCCTTCATAAAACGTTTACCAGCAGCATCAACTATTGTGTGTGAAATGGGATCCATAGTATTGATAGGGCTTTGCTTACTATATAAACTTGCTTTTTCACCATAAACCAAAAAACTTAAGATTTTCATTATCATCATTATCTTCTTTAGCATGACCTCCCTTCAAAAAACTTTTACCAGTATCAACAACCATTGTATGGGCAATGGGATCCATAGTATTTGTAGACCCCTTAATCTGATATACCAAACCCTTTTGCTCAGCTGTTTTAGATTGCTGCTTATATATTAAATCAATTTTCTTAAACCCCTATCCTTTAGCATTTCTATAGATCTGACCCCTTCTATAATCATGTTTTTCATGTCCTTGTAAAAAACATACTTCACAATATTTGGGAAACCTTTCATATTCAATTGTTTGCCAAAAATCCCTAGTATAAATACTATTGATTTTGGGTTTCAACAAATCCATTTCTATGCAAACCCTAGTATAAATAGGCTTAATATGTGTTAAAGTAGCCAAATCAGCCATCAAAAGCCTGCCAACAGATTGAGCAATTTCCTTCAAATATGATAATATATAGAAATTCATAGGCATTAAAGGAAACCTAATCCAAATTGGGGTAAAAGAGGGTTCAAATCCAAACAAAAAATCTCGTGATCATTTAAAAAGCCTAAATAAAGCATCCTTTCATGAGATGTACTAGTCCATGCCCTAATATAATCTTCTTGATTATGCAATTTTATGAAAACATGTCTTGAATATACTAATCCAATTATTGGAGTTTGCTTTAAACCCCACTTATGAGAAATTTGATCACGAACTACATTTTTGGGAGACTTTTATAGAATTTTGCAATTAGCGCATTTGGATAGTAGTCCCTTGGATCTCTACAGAAAAGATAATCGCAGGTAATCAGTTCTTTGTACTTGGTTGCCTTATGGGAAGAGGAATATCTTGATATGGAATCAATTCCAAATCAATTTTCGAAGCTGTTCCATTAGCCATTAACACATTTACATAAGATTTCCTGGTCTCTTGATCCGTATAGCCCTTGAAATTTGGGTATGAGAAACCCCAAATTGAAACAAGAAAATAAAAATCAAACTACAACGAAACAAAAAAAGAGTGAAAACCCAGTGAATAAACTCTAAATTTCTTGAAAATATGATCAAGAATTTCTAAACTGATGAGAAAATACAATAAGAATAGGTCATTTAGGGAACCCCTAAAATCGCCATTTTTAGAGAGAAGCACAACTACTGATTTGCAAGTTATTGATTTATTCCTACTTGAAATAATAGAAATATTAATTGATTGGATTACAAAACTTACATATTTAAGGTGTTAAAAATGTGTATTCACAGTAATTAATGTAACATTATAGCGAAGTATTGGTGTTATTCAAATATTATTTGGTTTATTGTGCATTATAGGCAAAAAAACAAAGAAATGAACGGATTCAAGCTCGAAACAAAATTAAATTCGATACATTAGATTTTTCTGTGACTCTAGGAGAATTAAGTGAAAGGTTGGAAGCACTTCGGTATTGTTCGGAAAGTGTTTTAAAGCCTAAGATTCAAGAAAATGTCGAAAAAAAAGTGCCAAAGTCAAAGGGGGTTCGACCAGTTGAAACTAGGTTGGACTGGTCGAAATTATTGATTTTAAAATATGTGATTTGTTACATGTCAGCTTTTGGGCTACCTTAATTATATTATTTTTTTCCCAAAATTAGATGTAAAAATTGGATCCAACAATTCAAATTAAACCTAATACTTTTTAGAGTCTTATAACCCTAGCCTCCATTCATTATTATATTCATTTTTCATTTCATTGTTTTTGCTTACTACTTCGATATTTGGGGAGAAAAAACCTAGGAAATTTTGACAGCTCTTTTGGCCTTGTTCTATGCCTTAATTTCATTATTGTGAGATTATTCTAACATTCTATTACTTAATAAAATTTATTATTGTCTTCTTTTAATTGCTTTTAGCTAGTAATTAATTGAGGCATCATTATTAATTGTCTGATTGTTAGATAAGTCATTATTTCTTAATGTTAGCGCAAGAATTCGTTATTGGTTATCTCTGCTTTCATGATTTATATTATTATTACTATTTTTGTTAAATTTGCCATGAGTGGCTAGTCGCCTTCTTGCCATAAGGTGATAAAGGTAGTAAATTTATCCCCTAATGAATAATTAATTGAATAAGATTGTAAAATCTAACCTGGAATTGATCAATTATATATTCTAGGATTGTTTAATATGTCTAGTCGACTTAAGAATTGTTCAGAAGTAATTATGATATCTGATAAATATCCGATGATCCTCTAAACTGAATTAAATCATTATTATTGTGCTAGTGAATTATAATTAACTTTAGATGGGATTTAATAAATATAAAATAGGAAAGAAAGTGAATCTACCGAAATAAATACTAAAAGGGTAAGATCTTAATTAAATTTTTTAAAATATCTTAATTAAATGTTTGAAAGCTTTATTTTATTTTGCTTTCGTACTTTTCGCTCTCGGAAATTAGAAAACCTTAGTTTTAGGAGTAGATAATTAAATAATTATTAATCGGATT
>MKEJ01017179.1:0-11239 GCA_001753735.1 Embelia ribes
AATAGTTTTCATGCTATTAAATAGATAATTTATTTAGATAAGCTGGTGCAAGTGCTCTAAGGCCCCATTTGTTTACCATTAATTATTCAATTTCCAATTTTCATATTTTAACACTAACTAGCATTCAGTTTCTAATTTTCAAATGTTAACCCTAACTTGAGAATTAACTTCTAAGATTCAATTTTCTAAACTCAGTCTTTCCCTGAATAGCAATTGTAGAACTTATTTTTCTAAATTTTAGTTTTTCGAACTTTAGCTAGAAAGTGAAAAAAAACCGTATTCTCAACATAGACTTTGGATCTGTATTCTAAATTTACATTTGTACTTTACTTACTTTTTTTTTTTTAATCTCAAATAGTGTTAAAAAAACAATTATTTGGAAATTAGAATATTTGATGTTTGTGATATATTTTGATATACAAAATAATAAACTTGTTACGACCCCAGGACCCGATGACCTCGGGGACGTGATCTTTTAGAAAATATCATTTATTTTTACATAAGATCGTAGCACAAAATTACCCACGATACTAACTTCTTACCATGTATAATGAAATATGCTAAACATCGAGTTGATACATGATATTTACAAAGTCTTTACAGAGATACAAGCCCGATTATATAAGAACATCTTTCATTGAAAATGGCTCAACATGTTACAAAATACACAACTTAGAAATATAATTACACTATTGTCAAAATGAAGATGCATCCTAAGTTTTGAAAAGGAGCCGCCTCGTTTGCTACTTCACCGGGCCTGCAACATGCTTGCTATGTCTTTTTCTTTATCTGTCAATTGATAAACAAGAGACAGACAGAATTAGCTAACAAACAATATTTCATACGTTAATTATAGTATAAAAACTAAACATCTCATATATTGCCATAAAATCCGCACATCTTATCACAATTGTAAACTCACACAATACATATTCCGGGTGTAATATTATATTGGAAAAATACTTCACGCCAACTCGGGCACACGTACCCCAAGATTTTATGCATAAAGATTTTAGTGGGTGCCCATCCACACCCTAAATGCCGCAAGAGATCAAAATGTGACTTAAACGAGAGTTTGTCTCCGGCTCTAGTTCAATATGTCAAAATGCACCTTTTTGAAAAAATGGCCCGTCCAGCCTGTCTTTTATTTTCATAAAAATTGTATATATTTCTCAAAAATACCACATCCTTTTCAAAAATATCACAATATTTTCCCCAACAAATATTACTAAGATGCACACATATCGACCCGGCACATAACATATAATTTAGCCATTTGCTTACTACACACATTATTCTTTCACATACTTATCATGCAATTAAGCACATAACACGTCATACACCACGCCAAATAGCAAACAATAGCACACATATATTATTCAACAATTTTCGTAGGGCCTACCACCTGTAACTAACTCGTACCTTGAACTACTATTACAATTTTTATAGCTTTAAGCCGATTTCTCTTCACATACCATGTTGTTTTCGAAAGGTGTACTCAAATTTGTTTATATCTCGGGTCTGAGGATGGTCTAAGGCTAAAAAATAACACATGCAATATAATTTAAAATCTGACTGATCATATCAGTCAATTGATTTGTTATGTTATCGTGAAAAACAATTTGTTTCATCATTTAAATTGGATTTTAACGATTATTTAATAATCACAAATATTTATATGGGTTAAAAGCACAACATGCAAAATTGTTTATTGAAGGTAAGCTAAAGATTTTATCAAAACACATATTATTTTTACAAAAACATTGATAATTGTAGAGATCCGACTACTTCACTACTGAAAGCTCCCAAAGTAGGATACGTGTCCATTTTTTTAAAATTGCTCTCACCAGAATCAGTCGACTAATATTCCTAAATTAGTTGACTGATTTAGGTTAGAACTGAAAAATTTTCAGGGTGTTATATCTCAACCCTTAAAAAAATTCCGAACTCAAAATTTGATGGTAATACTATTGAAAAAGGTCCCTTAATCATCAAAGGCACTCATGATACTTCATCCTTATTTCGGGTTTGCATTCCTATGCCATTTCTTCTACATCACCATGGCTCCATAAAATTTTCACTTGTGGAATCGCTTGTCCTTTTAATACTCGTTCATCTCAGTCCAATATGCATATATGTTGTACTTCAAAAGACACATCTGGTTATATAGTCAGATCTGAGAAATTGATGATGTGCATCGGATCCGTAATATATTTCTGTAGAATTGAAATGTAAAACACAAGGTGTATGATTACTAATTGAGTCGATAAGGCCAATTGATAGGCCACCTGTCTTATACATTTGAGCATCCTTTATGGTCTGATATATTGATGTGATAGCTTTCCAACTGCTCTAAATCATTTAATTCCCTTCCTCCGTGATACTTTAAGATATACATGATATTCATTTGCAAACTTCAAAGGTTATTGTTATTGATCTATATAGCCATTCTACCTACTCAGGGCTATTTCCAATCGTTGCTTGGTAAGCTTTACCTTATTTGTTGTCTCTCGTACAAAATATGGGCCTATCAAGGCCGTATCTCCTTTTTTCGTCTAACACGGGGGTGATCAGCAAGGTCATCTGTATAGTGCTTCTTTCGGTGCCATTATGAGGCTAGAATGATAATTGTAGTTGTATGTGAACAAGATCAACATAACATGATCTTCCCAACTGCCATCGAAATCCAACATACAAGCTCTCATCATATTTTCCAACGTTTGAATGGTTCGTTCAGACTATCCACCCATCTATGGATGGAATGTCGTGCTCATTGATATCTTAGTGTCTAGTGCCTTCTGTAAGTTGTTTCAGAATTGTGACGTAAATCAACTATCTTTGTCTGATACTATCGATAAGGGAACTCCGTATAATCATATGATCTCTTGTAGATACTATTATGCAAGCGTCTCCACTGAATCGATCTTTTTCATTGGTAGAAAGTAAGCCAACTTCATCATTCAGTCTATGATAACCCATATAGCTTCATTCTTTTATTGCGTTTTCAGTAGTCCTATCGCAAAGTCCATAGTGATATGGTCCCATTTCCAGGTCGGTATTTCCAGTGATTGTAGAAGTCTGCTAGGTTGCCGATGCTCCAATTTAACTTGTTGACAAGTTAAATACTTTGCCATATATTTCGTTATAGTCTTCTTTATCTTAGGCCACCAGAATTGTCGACTAATGTCATGGTACATCTTATTTCCGCCTGGATAAACAGCAAGTGGGGAGTAATGCAATTCCCATAGTACTTCTTCTCTCATGGTTACTAGTATGAATAAGCGTTTCAAATGTCTGAGTTCTCCATTGTTGCCGATGCTCCAAACTTTTGGATTTTCTTCTACTTTCCTTATCAACTTCTTACACTGTCCATCGTGTCGTTGTGCTTCTATCGCTTTCTCATGTGAAGTAGGTTGCAACCATAAGGAACATAGGGTTGTGTGTCTTTCTGTTTCCACTATCTCCAATCCAAACTCCTACAATACTCGTAATATCTCCCATTCAATCACTACAAGGTAGGTCAAAGTGCATCTAGTCTTCTGGCTTAAAGCATCCGCTACCAAATTATCCTTCCTATGGTGATATAATAGGTTAAAATCGTACTGGTCCAAATAATTCATCCATCGTTGCCATCATAAATTCAAGCCACACTGCATGAAGATATATTTCAAACTCTTGTGGTCTAAAAAACCTCGAACCGTTCACAGTATAAATAGTGTTGCTAAATCTTTAGGGCTACCACTACCAGTTCCAAGTCATGAGTGGGTTTTTATATGTTTGTTATTCTTCAATTGACATAATGTATATGCAACAACCTATTTGGTCTGCATCAAAACAATTCTTAGTCTTTCTTGGGATGCATCACCGAACACAGTATATCCTTTGCCACGTTCAAGGATAATAAAAATTACTTCTTCAACTCTTAGAAAGATTGTTCACATCTTTTGTTCCATTCAAATTCAACTCCCTTCCGAGTAAGGTGAGTTAACGGGGTCCCTAAGGCAAAAAGTCTTGAACAAATCGTCGATAGTAGCCAACTAGGCCTAGAAAACTTTGAATTTTGAACACGCTCTTACGCTTTTCCCACAATGATACCCCTCTAATCTTATCCTTGTCGACTTCTACACCTTTCACTGATACAATGTGTCCTAAGGACTTCATACTTGACAAACATAATTCGTATTTCGAGAACTTCGCGTAGAGCTGATAATCATGGAGGCTAGAAAACACAATCCATAAGTGATATTGATGTTCTTCTTCAAATAGTGAATATACAAGGATATCGTCAATAAACATAATAACAAATTTGTCAAGTTAGGTACAAAAAACTCTATTTATCATCTCTATAAATGTTGCTCGGGCATTCGTTAGCCTAAAAGACATCACTAAAAGCTCATAACAACCGTATAGCATCTGAAAGGTAATTTTTGGGATGTCTTCTCCTGGATTTGTAGTTGATAATATCCTATCTACAAGTAAATATTCAAGAAACATCTTGATCCTATCAATTGGTCAAACAAATCATCAATTATAGGGAGTAGATAATTGTTCTTAATAGTTACTTGATTCAGTTTTCGATAATGAATACAAAGTCACATACTTCCATATTTCTTTTTAACAAATATGGTCGGAGCACCCCAAGGTGACATACTCAGCCATATGGATCCTTTCCTTTCCAAATCTTCTAGTTGGATTTTCAGTTTCTTCAACTCCGCATATGCCATTCGGTAAGAGGTAATAGAAATGGGGGTAGTCCTAGAATAATGTCTATTGAAGACTCAACTTCACGAAGGTGAGGAAGTCTACAAAGATCATCAGGAAAGACGTCAAAAAATTCAGATATAACTAGAAGAAATTCATGAAAGGAAATGTCAGATTCAGATGAAGATAGGCAAGTAGTAGACAACCAAAGTCGTCCTTTACTCACCACACTAGAAAATTAGGGGATTCACGTTCCCCTGTAAAGTGAACACGTATGCCCGAAGGAGTAAACAAGGTTACTCATCTACGGTCGCAGTCAATAATGGCATGATATCACACTAACCAATCCATTCCAAAAATAACATCAAAACCATACAAATTCAATACCACAAAGTAGCACAAAAAGATGAAACTCCCAATTACCAACTCACAATTACGACAACTCTCATTGCATATTACGGTAGCGCCAATAGGAGTTTCTACAGACAATTTCGTAGGCAATAAAATGGGGTATAATTCTAAAGATTTTAAATGTTGGGTGGTAACGAAAGAACGAGAGGCACCAGTATCAAAGAGAACAATAACCCAAGAAGATATAAAAGGCAAAGTACTTTGAAGTTCAGAGGGCTTTCCTGGCTCTGGAATAGCCTGAGTTACAAAGTAGACAAAAGCTGGAGGAGGTAGCTAGGCTGAGGCCACAACTAACCAACTTTCACATTGGGGGCTTCCATGAGGACCCCTGTTCTGGCCGGGGGATGAGATGATACAGATGGCACAGAAGACGTATTTGGGGCTGGGGCTGCCTGAGTATTGAAAAACTGCTCTAGATTTTCAGTACTATGTTCAAATAAACTAAATGCATGCCCCCAATTTTGACAGGCTTTATACTGAATTTGGGGGCAGTTCTTGATTTTGTAGCTTGTATCTCCACATTAAAATATCTATTCGGGTTATCTGTAGTTCTGGAACCAATGGAGACTGAGGCATGCATCTCGATGGGAGTTGTTGAAAACTCTAAGCATGGGTCTCTCAAGGCCTTTTACGATCATTCAGATTCCAGTTCAACTCTACTTGTGACTGACTTTGTTTGTGATCATGTCTGGGCCTACTTCCATCAGGTCGTCCTCCATTTTAACTTTAGTAATGATACTTGACTCTACTCTTCCTTGTCATCTCGTTTTCACTGTTTGGGCCTCACGAATATGTCAAGTATTAAATTTCACCACTTCTGTGTGCATTGTATCCTCAATAATTTCCTCATATGTATTATACCAATTTGGTGCTAACACCATTTGAATAGAGGGACGTAGTCCCAGCTCAAACCTCCTAACTCATAGTTTCTCTACACCATTTCTGGGGTAAATTGCGAATACATTTCAAACTTTTGTATATACTATTCCATCGAAAGTTTCCCTTAAATTAACTCAATAAACTCTCACCGCTTTTATTCTCTTTTGATATCGGGAAAATATTTCCCAAGGAACACTTCTTTAAAATAATTCCACGTTAAGTTCCGTTCATTCAGGGTCATTGCCCGACCCATCCACCATTCATCCACTTCGTCCTTCATATAAAATGGGGCTGTAGTTACTTTCACAAAATCATCTTTAAAGCCCAACATTTTGAACCACTTCTCCATCTCTCATAACCAATGACACATTTCCATCGAATCTGCTTTACCACGAAATGATGGTACTTTCAACCATCCTAAGTTTCAATGTGCTTTTTCGATTAGGGCCCACTTGTTAGTAAAGCTGCTTCCAGCTTGAGTCATCACTGCGTCCATAATTGTTTGTGCCATTTGTTGCATGGCTATTTGTAGTATTTGGGATAGATCCACAATATTATTGTTGAGTGGGGCTAGATCAGAAACCCTGACATTAAGCACTGCAAGAAGGGGTTGGGTCCCCATCTGAGGAGAGGGAATCCTTCTACTAACAGGTTCATTATCTGATTCCCCAGTTTGGTCTTCTGAGTGTGAGGAGGATTCGTCATTCGTCGGAGTAGCTTGCTGTGATAGAAAATTGGAAATAGATTGAGTACGGAGGTGTACTCTCGATAGTACATCCTTTAGAGGAAGTATCTATTCAGGGAGACTAGGCTGAGGGACATCGTCACGTCTATCTTCATGCTCTATTACTATATAAAAACAAAGGACAAATACTTCAAGCTCTTAAAATGCTCTCTTCTGGTGTCATAATTATCTTCTAATATATAATCGTATCCTTATTCTTATTTACATAATCGCAAATGCACATATCACACAACAACACTAGCAATTGAACGATCTGCTTCTATCTACGGTTCCACCCCCATCACAGACTAACAAAGCGTTCCCTACCATTATGTTGTAGGTTTAGAAGTCGACTTAGCTTACCACCAAAAGGCCGCTTATAACAACTCACACGTCTATTTATATCGTCACATCATACATCATATTCTTACATCGTTTACTTATTACATCTTATCATGTGTAACAAGATTAGGGTGCTAAGGTATCTCCTTAGGCATTGCTAATACTTGTATGCAACTTATTCTCCAATTACCTTTGCTCATCTACATGTATGCACCAATCCCAACTTGACCATATTTTCGCAACTAGGTTATCTTTGATACCATCCTGCCACACTTTCGGAACCAAAACCTTCGGGCACCTGATGTTTTAGAAATATATCATATATTTTTACGTAAAGAGGCAACCCAAAGCTACCTACAATGCTAACTTCTTACGATGTATAATGCAATATGCTAACATCGAGTTGATACATGATATAAATATTTGAGTCCAGTTGTATAGGAACACCATTAATTGAAAATGGCTAGACAGGTTACAAAATACACAACTTATAAACATAATAACACTATTGTTAAAATGAAGATGGATCATAATATCTGAAGAGGAGCCGCCTCATTTGCCACTTCATCAGGTCTGCTACATGCTTGCTATGTCTTTTCCTTTATTTGCCAATTGATATACAAGAGGCAGATAGGATTAGCTAATGAACAATATTCCATACGTTAATTAAAGTATAATAACAAAATGTCTCATATATCACCATAATATCTGCACATCTTATCACAATTATAAACTCACACAACATATATCCCGGATATAATATTATGTTAGGAAAATACTTCATGCTAATTTGGGAACACGTACTCTGAGTTTTTATGCATGAAGATTTTAGTGGGTGTCCTTCCTACCCTGGGTCCTGCAAGAGACCAAAATATGACTTAAATGAGAGTTTAGCTCTTACTCCGACTCAATGTAACAAAATGCACCTTTTTGAAAATGTCCCTCACCACCTATCCTTTATTTTCACAAAAACGCCATATATTTCTCAAAAATACCACATCCTTTTCAAAAATATCACATCATGTTTCCCAACAAATATTACTAAGATACACGCATATTGGCCCGCCATGCAACATATAATTTAGCCATTTACTTACTATACATATTATTCTTTCGCATACAATTTCTTGTTCACATAGCATGCAATTAAGCACATAGCACGTCATATGCCTCGTCAATCTACAAACAATAGCACACATAAATTATACAACAATTATCATAGGGTCTACTGCCCATAACTAACCCGTACCTTAAACCGCTATTGCAATTTTTAATAAGCTTTATGCCGATTTTTCTTCACACACCACGCTATTTTCGAAAGATGACGTCGAATTCTTCTATATCTTGGATCTGGGGGTAGCGTAGGGCTGAAAAATAATACATGTAGTATAATTTATAATATGCCCGACCATATCAATCGACTAATTCGCTATATCAGTCGACTGATTTGTTCTGTTATTATGAAAAATTGTTTGTTTCATCGTTTAAACCGGAATTTAATTCTTATTTAATAATCACTACCAGGATGTTTCTTGAAGGTAAGCTAAAATTTTTATCAAAACACAATTTATTCTTACGAAAATATTGATAATCACTAAGATTCGACTAATTCACTACTTAAAAGCTCCATTAATTCCAAGGTTTAGGGAATTACCTACTATAATATTGGTAGAAACACCATAGGAAATGTTCACAAGGCTTGAACAACGCATGCAAGGATTGTGTACGTCTTCTTCTTCTTCCTCACCCTCCTCAGTCCCCCCCTCTCTCTCTATAGCCGAAGAGGAATATTTACAAAATGTTTTGGGTACTAGCACCCAGAATCAACCATATTTGTGTACTTAGGTGTCCCAAAGTAGGACACGTGTTCATTTTTTTAAAATTGGTTTCGCCAGAATCAGTTGGCTGATACTCCTAAATCAATCAATTAATTTAGGTTATAAGTGAAAATTTTCCAGAGTGTAACAAAACTATCACTAATTTAGTCCTAATTACAGACAATAAGATTTCAGTTTTTCATGAGATTTCCTAATTTGTGAGAAAATGTTTCCTTATATAAACGTAGTATTATTATATTATATTCAATTTCCTATTTCAGCTACGTACTTTTGCTATTTAAACTTGTAATGTGATGCACAATTTTCATGTTAAACTCTGCTAAGTTGGACTCATTTATTTAGAGGACTTGCAATCTCGGCTTGTTTATTAATCGAACCTTACTTTTCTATTCATGCTTGGCTTGTACGAGCCCGAGCCCGAGCTTGAGCTCGAGCCCAAACCTAAGCCTGAGCCTGAGCCTATTTATAAATAATTTGATTTTTTAAGATATATAGACACAACTTGTTATTGATATAAGAAATATGGTAAAAAAAAATATGATTAAATGAAATCTTTCATATAATTGACAATCAATTGTGTACTAACGAAATAATTCCTCCATTAAAAAAATTGTCCATGTTTCTATTTTAATATGTCCCAAAATTGTGTCAACATCTAAAAATAGGAAATGTAAATTTACTAAATTATTCATTCACATTTATTGCATTTTGTGTTTTCAATATTTTTTACCATATACCAATTCAATACTTCTTTACTATATGAAAAGGATAAACTTGGAATCTTTAAAAATTTTATTACTTTAGAACTCACTTAATGATGTTCTTTGCTAAAAAGTTAAAATTTTGGTATATGACAATTATTTTGGGACAAAGGAAGTTTCAAATAATTACGTCATTGTGTAATTTTTTCAACTTAGTGTTACTATTATAAAAGGGTAAGTTTATTAAAAAAAAAAAAACTATACCATTAACGTAAGATGGCAAATGATATTTCAATTATTAAGTTCAACTTGAACTTTGTAACTTTATGTACGTAAACTTATTCCTCTAATTTGAATATATACATTGAAATTATTTAATAATTAATTAAATAAATCTAAACCCTTAATAAGCTTAGTTTTTGGTTTATCTAATGAACTGTATTTTGTTATTCAGATTCAACTAATTTACGATACGAATGAGCCCGAACCGAACCCATTGATCGCTCCGTAAATGTGCAGATTATTTACCTAGCAAATAAATTAGGGAACAATAGAGCTTTATTCATAAGAAATTGAGGATCAATCTCAAAGACTCCTATAGAACCCGAAAGTCCTAAAAAATTTATATCTACACAATCTCGTCTTCAGAATTCACTTTTTATTATCAAACTAGTTAAATTAGCTTTACTCCTAAATTTTCCTTGGTTGGTATTAATACGAAAAAAGTGCTGACGAGCAAATTGCTAGCAATTTATCGAATATGAATTTAGACAAAATATTTAAAAGTCTTGCCTGAACGGGAAATCCAATAAATTGGTTTCTTTCCTTAATTCCCTTAATTAATGAGTTCACAATAAAGTTTGTTTAGAAAATCACTAATATTTATAATCTGATTTATTTCTACATAGTGTGTTATAGGGAGTTTGTCTGACTACATAACTACGCATAGATAATTTTTAAAGTACTCAGACAGGGTGAAACCCTTGATTTTAGACTAAATCAATTTTGGATTAAGATTTATAAATATCATACTCAACAATTAGAATGTTAGGGGATTCCATTAATTTATTTTCATCTCATAGGCAAGAAAAAATTTGGCCTAGCATGACAATATTAAATATAATAAAATTCAATAGAGAAAATACTAATGATACCATTGCAATTAATTGATAAAATAATTATGCCAATAATTCAACAACTTAATCAACAAAACAAAATTAACTTACAAATTTTTATTAACCAATAGTAGCAAATTCTCTAATGGTTGCTCAAACTGTAGCCAACAATCACTATACACCCATACACTCTTGCAAAACACAAAAAGAAGAATAAAATAAAGAAATGGAAAATGATTGTCACGTCCTGAATTTTCCAACAGTGAGATATTCGGGGACGTAGGATTGATTGTAACATAGTGATAAAAGAATGTAAATACATAACTCGAAATGAATATGAAAATAGGTGCATGCGCCATTCATATTCCCACGATCCCATATAAGCAACAAATTTTGATAATATATATAAGGCCCCACATTTTAAAAGCACGATAACATATGTACAGAGAATGAAATGATGTAACACCTTCGACGTCAGTAAAGATAGCACTGTTGCTACTATTTAGAATATCAGTCAAATGTGCTTTC
>MKEJ01017181.1:0-20860 GCA_001753735.1 Embelia ribes
GACCAAGTCTATGTTTGGCTATCGTAGCACATATGCAGATCTTAATCGGATGGCTGAAGAAGCAAAGAGGCGTGCCGAGATTGCAAGGTAAGTGCATTTCCTGAAGATTAGTCACTTGGGAAAACAATCTATTGTTTACACTTGCGTTCATCATATCCTATATATATATATACTACCAAGTAACATTGTAAAAATCTCTGTTCGGTTCCTCACAACTGATTCTACTGTTTTGTGCTCTTTTTGGCAGGCTGAGAGAACTGACTACACTGAAGGGCCACATCGAATCGGTTGTGAAGATGAAGGGACTAGATATTGATACGATTCAGCAAGCATATACCATGTGAAAATCGCATATTATGCTTATTGTTGTATGGTATACAAACTCGATTATGTCCACTTATGCTGTGTAAATATTAGAGCACCGGAATGAGCATCATCATCCGCATCTGTTTCCAGTCGGTTTTAGAAACAGCGTTCTGGTATTTTAGTCAGTTTTAAAAACCGTAAACAACTATTTACATTTGTGCTAATACTATATATACATATAGAGAATCGATATTTGTACATGAAGAGATGCTTATCAGTAAAATCGTTGAAGAAATCTAAGTTGCGGTTGCTGTGATAGAAATGTATCTTGGGTACAGTTTCGAGTTCGACTTAGCGACTGATAAGTCCGAATATGAATATATTCTCCACAAACATAAATAAATGACAGAAAAGCAAAAGCAAAATAAGTATACAAAAAGAGGCAGCATATATCCTTTAGGCATAAGTATATATTCTGAAATTACTTACCCCCGAAAAATTATGTATTCTGTAGCTTCTTACAGGAGATTAATTTTCAGAAAATAAACACACTTGTCTTCATTTCCCAGTGATGTGCTTTTGTTACCTCTTCAGTCGGTGCATTCTAAATGATATTAGATATATGTATCTTTTTGTACCAAAAAAAAGATGTATCTTCAATATGTACTAGCTAGTTATGTATAATATGCATTTCAATAAAATTTAAATATCACTATCACCATTGTAACTATATCATTTAGCACACAACAAAAAGTACCAAAAATTAACCACCCCCAAACTGGCTATCAAGTAATAGAAATAGTCCAATTTCCACTTGTTCAAATCGCCCGGTAGCCAATCTTCGGTGGATACGTAATTCGAGTGAATAACACAGAGTTAAGAAAGATGGTTGAAAATGAAATGAGAGATAATGCTGCTTATTCGAATAATAAGACACTAATAATTGAATAGAAAGCTGATAAAACTAAACACTATACTGAAATAGAAACATGGATTTCCCAAAATGAGCTTATTTCATAAATGGAGATAACTCCATTGATTATAATACTTGATAAAATTATCTCAATGGAAAAAAAGAGAAAAAGCAAAGATAAAATATATCATTAACAGCGAAAAGAAGACACTCAGAATGGTTAAAACTATGAGTACCATATTTTTGGAGCTCAAACGTTCACTGCAGAAATTCATACATTCCATTAGCAGGCATTTAGTGGTGTCCCCTGTCCGAAAACATGCGAATTACCCGAGCATAAGGAAAAAGAAATTTGCGTTTGCCAAGAATTAATGAAATCACTTGTTATCTGGAACTTCGACTCGCTATAGCACCGTGGTTCCAGCGCTATATTGCATCAGTAGTTACACATGATTTGAGAATCACTTTTTTTGCAACATCATTGTCATCGATGCTGGGTTCTCGTTTTTACACCTTTGCAAATCTCATATATAGATCACCCGCAGTAGTTAGCAATTTAGCATCATCTTTTACGCGGAGATACTTGCAACAGTTAATCATTTTACATGGAAATCCACCTCACGCAGCTCCCATCATAACCTATGCCAGATTAAAATTCAATTCATGGAATTTTATTTTTTTTCTTTAAAAAATAATAAAATTCAAAAGCTGAACTGATGGATAAGATATTATTGACCAAGCTCAAATTTTAGTGAAACGGAACTGGAACCCCTTGCTTCTTGTTGACAATAGCCATGGCTAAATACCGAGTACCCATTCCGATAGGTGCCAGCTCATCAGGGCCCTCCCAGAATGGGGCTTCACCTTCTCCCACCAAGCGCCAATACCCACTTCTCAAAGACTCTTCCTGTTCTTCCGTGCAGTTTTCTAGCAGTGATTCAACCCTGAAATTTATCCCAAGAGAACCTAGAAACTGAGACTGAGTCATAGGCCCATGGACAGCTATGTCTTCTGCAAAATAAGCACAATTCAAAATTAATTTGGAATTATTAAATTTTAATATTTTGTAGAAATTATTACTGTACTTTGCTTTCTTCACAGGAGATAGGACAGATATGATGGTCAGGTATGCACCTGAAACTTCCTCAGCAGAATGTCGTATGGAAGCAAAATCGACGTATGCACTGAGGTCAGCTGTGCCAGGATTATCCAATATGTCAACAAATTTGTGTTTACGAATAGCCTGCAAAAGCACGGACAAAATAATTTCCAATAGAAAAGAGAATGCTAAAGAACAAAAATTACGAGAACTTCAATGACAACCAATAATACTCATTATCAACCGATATATCCAACCCCAGAGAGGATTATTTTAAGAGAATATGCAATAACTGAAGGATATATCCAAATCTGTTTATTCATAGCGGGTAAATAGGCAACTAACTATTGAATATCAAGAAGGTATGTTAGTCCTGTACCATGGATTAGAATGATTACTTTTTTAGGAACTCAAAGGGTAAATTCATGAATAATTAATTATTAGCCAGATAAAAGCATGTGATCAAGATAACCCATGCATACCAACATATACCAAATAACAGAGAAAATAAATAAAATCAAAATCATTATATAACATGTCAGCATATCATCTTGTGGTATATAAAATGGATTTCGGGGCAACCAGACCTGAAGACTATCGGAGACAATTCCGTTTAGGCCGTAATCAATTACGAGGGCTCCACCTCCATCGGAACTAATTCTCTGTGCTATTGTTTGAGTCAGCTCCATTGCTTTGGGACAAACCTCGATCTGATTAAGCTTAGAGACTTCTTCTTTCTCTTCTGCAGCCCATTTGTAGCGCTTCATGAGAAACACAGTTGCAGCCGAAGGTTGTGGAGATAGAACAAACCGAAACCTAACACCAAGTCCAAGATGAAAATATCAACTAATTTAAGTCCGACAAGAGTTTGTAAAGAATATGTCTTTCAAATAGAAGAAACATTACCCTGAATCTTCTGCAACATCTATCATCTTCTCACACCAGCCTCGGGAAGCTCTCTGCCAAGGCAAAAGAGCAAAAACTTCCATTAAAGTAGAAAATGCAACAATGGTTCTATAAACGTATTTTCCATCATTTTCACAATTTTTCCTGTCGCTCCCTTTACTCTTCGCAACCCGTTAGGAAACGGGAAAAACTACAACTCTAAAACATACTTATCCATAAATTCTGAGGGTATATTTTACAATTTTAGAGAAATCAACCGCTTCAACTAGTTCACTTTTGGAACATTATTCAGAAAACAGTTTAAAATTGTACCAGTTCACTGCCCTTTCCTTTTTTCTTGCAGATACATTACTAACATAAGACGCATACAAATCTCAACTAATAAATTGGACAAAGTGCAAAATTTAATCAACTAAAATATGGATAAAAGCAGTGGCAAAACCTGAAACTGGTGAACTGGCAGTGCATCATAAAACTCGTGCGCGATGATGATTGCTGGCGCTGAAGGAAAGCAAAAAGAACATGTAAGAAGATATAGGACTAAATTGCCAAACAAGATATTCATCGAAGAACAATTCATTTTTCTGAACTTAAAATATAATCTAAAAATAAACAAAAAAAGTATTTAAATAGTAAAATGCATGCAAAAGAGGCAGCCTTTTGATAGTCATAAGGTTTTAGAGTAATGGGTTTGAACTTTGGAAACCTTTTACCTTCCCCAAGCCCGGCGTTAGGAGGGTGAGCTGTACCCCTTGTTTGAGTTCGTACATCTTAGATTAAACAGAAAACAGTGATACGTACTCATATCATGCATGTGCTTGTTTTTATATGGAGGCAAATGGGCTTAAGTTCAAGTAGAATTAAACATTGTCGGCACCCATCATTTAGCAATTTAAATGTTACACATGTTGAGCTGAAGACGTACATCCTGTTGGAACCTGCTCTAGAGTGGTATGCCACGATACAGGTGTTTTAGCCAACGTGCTTATTATACTTTTCTCTACACTTTTGTCAGAAGTGTCCTCGTCCACACACTTTAAGTTCTTGTACTGAAGCTTTTGTAATGCTGGGCTACATTCAACCATGTGGATGTGTAAAGAATCGGTAAAGTTCTTCATCTTCGATACACCCTGCATGGAAAAAGCTACACGTGATCAGTTGAATTTTCTTATAACGAATCCCAGACTATACGAATCATAAGAATATATATTGTCTCACATGTAGAAGATCAGCCATTAGAGTTCCTCTTCCGGGACCCAGCTCAACTAAGTTAACATTGCTTGGCTGCCCCATTTGCTCCCACAAACACATTGCCCAAACACCAACCATCTAGACTAACATCATTAAGAATGTTAGAACTTAGACGTATATATCGCGTAACAAGTATGGGGAAAAAGAACCAATTTTTAGATTCATCCTTCTAACCCTAAGCCACAGTCTGCAGGGAAGCATAAAAAACAACTAGCTGTTCGAAAATCACATTACCTCACCAAACATCTGGCTTACTTCGGGAGATGTAATAAAATCTCCTTCTGTTCCAAATACATCCCTATTCATGTAGAATCCGGCTTTAGGATTTGTCAGAACCTCTTCCATATATTCAGCAACTGAGATCGGCCCACCGCGGAACTGAGGTAACAACTTTTCAGCTAATTTTGAATAAAAATACAAATAGAGGTGATGAAAGACTACTTAAAAAGATACATATGGATATAATGTTGGTCAATATTCCTCAGCATATCATAAAATCTTTCTAGGCTTCTCGTGAAGCTTAAAAGTTAAAATTCAATATCAATAAAATGTATAGTACTAATGAAAGAGAGATGATACGTGTTTCTACCATTTATCACATTTTCCAATCATCGCTTTCTCTTTTGATATGGTTTATTGAGAAGAAATTTTTTAATAGTGTAAATAAAGTAGAAAATGTGAATTGTGAAATATATCATGTCTCTATATGAAAAGCCACAGCAGCTTCCCAAAATTTGAGGTAGACTAATGCATTTCTTATCATAAAGGAATTTAGTTTCATCCCAATCACACAGACCTTTAAATTGCAACATATACACGTGCTTTCACATTCAAAGTTTCTTTTATGGCAATTTTTAAGCAAAAAAACTAGCTTTCTTCGTACTTAGAAAAGAGCCAGATGAATCCAGCTTAAAGCTACCAACCTTTTAAGCCAAGAAAAGCAAAAAAGCCTTAGCATTTGCTTAAAAGCCAAATGTAATGCTCAATCAATCAACATAAATGCTAAATTATGAGGAATCTAATACTTTCGACAAAACAGACAAAAGTTAAAACCTTGATGATGCTCTTGAGATGCTTAGCAAGCTCAGAATCTGTAGAAGGTTCATGAGAGTGTTCTGCACCAAATTCACAATCCAATAATATAATCCAATTAAAGCCGCAATTCCTACTTACATATATTAGGTTTGATTAACTGCACTTTTTTTGTTAAAAAAGAAAAATAACAGAAAAGCTAGTTTTTTTCAGTAAAATTGGTTAATTTACCCGTAGCTTTAAAGCTCAAGCTTTTCATTTGGCACTCAGCTTTTAAGCTGAGTCTTTTTACTGTTTACGCCAAAAAAATACATATATATATTGCCTTTCTAGGTTTTCTTGGGTAGGAAAAAGACCATTTTTCCCCCCGTATAACAACAACAACAAAAACTATTAAGCAAAAAAAAAAAAACAGAAAATTTTGAGCTTCAAAGCTATTAACAAACAAACCCTATACATATATGATATATGATATATATATACGAGTGTCCACTAAATTGGGGCATGGACGAATCACCAGGAGCATTATATAGGCCGGAACGATCAACGGAGATGGAGGTAGAGGGCTGCGGAGCTGATTCTTCACTGGTTTGATCTTGGCCGTCCACGTGTCCGGCTTGAGACGGCGACGTGTAAGAATAGCATCGCCGGAGAGAGGAAGAGGAGGAGGAGTGAAGGCATCGCCGGCGATGGTGAGTAGAAGCAGCTTGGAGTAGCAATCTCCTCAGCATCGCTCAGCGAGAGAGACAGAGAGAGAGACAGAGACAGAGAGAGAAGGTTTAATAGTTATAAAGTGAATTACAAACGCCTCCGATGAGGTTTTCGAAAAGTACCGTCAAGTCAGCATAATTCTGGATTTTTACACATTTTTCCTTTATTCGGCTAATTAAGAACTTTTATCGTTTAATAATAATAATATCTATGTATACGAATAATTGAAAATATAATCCTGTTTGAAAAAATTCAAATTCTTTAGGAGTTTTCCAAGGCCTATACAAATTTGGGGTGTGGCGTGATTTTGATAACCATAACTGAAAGAAGTTATTTGACTCTTTTCATTGTATATAGCATATTTGACCAAATCACTATAAACACAACTCCATTGACAAACTTACAGTAATGTATATTGAACAAAAAGGTATTCACAAATGCATAAACAAGAGACCAAAAAGTAGAAACAAAACATATAAATTACCCCAAAAGCAAACAAATACGAGAATTCAAATACGTTGTATCATAATAAAAAATTAACTATGCCAATAATAGTTATTCAACTGTACTGTAATATGATAGTTTTTTGGATAAATTCTTTAACCCACTTCCGACACATGACAATATGGCATTTCATACGATAGATCTGGCTTGATGGCGAATTAACACTGAGAAGGTCCTGAATATTTTTGAGTGCTTCTATCCCATTCGGTGAAAGCTTCCCAACGCGAACCTTTGAACATCTTGAGAACGTAATGCACAAAGGAAAAACAACAAGCACTGCATAAAAACACATGGCAAACAAATTCAGAACAAAATGTACATATCGATAGATCTCTCGCAAGGGTTGTCGTTTGCGCTTTGACAACTCTAATTCAACCTTATTTTGATAGATGTGATCAAATATGATGAATTAAGTTACCTGCACAAACTTGAAATAAGAAAATGAAGTTCAAAATATCTCAAAAAGGCTACACTTTGCACACATGTAATGCTCTACATGTATAATGACGCAGCAGTAACATATAATGACGCGCCAATAGCTCTTGTAAGACTTACAAAAGATCAAAATTAACTTTCATCCTTGGTCTTCAAATCCCAACTTTTAATCTAGTTTCTTTGTAAATATTTTTCTATGAAAAATTAGATTATATATAATTTAGGTTGATGGTAAAAAGTGTAATTTTATTATAACCAATAAATAGAGACGGCCACAAGTCAAGCTTTTAACGAGTAGCTCGAGATCAATCTAGAGTCGGTTTTTATATTTAATTCTAATTCAAATCGAGAATATCTTGCTTGTTTGAGCTCATGAGTAGCTCGACTGAATATATATATATATATATATAAATTTTTGTTCATATTTAAATATGTATAAAATATATGTATTAAAAATCTTTATTTATCAATATAAAGGAAAAAAGTGTTTTTAAGTTGAATTCAAGTTGAGCTCGAGTATTAATATTTTCGGTCGGATCGAGTTCGAGTCGAAACTTGAACCTAAACTAGGGCTCGAGTATTACTAAATTGAGTCGAGTAGAGTTCAAGTATTAATGATGGTCTGCTTGACAAGTCTCATTATAACTCGTGGCAATAAATACTTAATCCGAGGAATCTATTCGAAACTTGTATTGTAGCTCGGGGGAAAATATACGATTTCATATACCTTACGATTATTGTGTAATATTTAGAAATTTCATGGGGGCAAAATACAATTTACCCTACAAATTAAATGTGATCAGCACTTAATCCGAACAGTCTATTTCAAACTCCACTTATTGGTTCAATTGCGACGATTCAGAGATATATATCTATATATATATATATATATATAGAGAGAGAGAGAGAGAGAGGACTGAATCCAGTAATGGCTTACGGAGGTTCAGCGGCGGGCCCGGCGGCGGCTGCACCGGCGGCGGTGGCGACGAGGCAGGTGAAGCTAGAGAGAGAGAGTGAACTGCGTGTGGAAGTGGGGCCCGAAGCTCCTCTCCGGCTGAGGATACTCTCCGGCTCCGCCGAGATCTTCGGCACCGAGCTCCCCCCCGAGATTTGGCTCTCTTTCCCTCCCAAGCTCAAATTTGCTGTAATTCTCTTACTTTTTTTTTTATTATTATTTTACTGTATAATTTTAGCAAAGTTATTATTGTTTGATACAAAAAAGGCTTGCTTTGGACTGTTATTCATCATGCTGAGTACAAATTACTACTAATATTATTTTTTTTTTTATCTAAAACTAGTTATAGTAAAAAAAATTCTCGGTTTATAGCAATTTATCCTTAAAATGCAGTAATTCGGTGCAGATTTGTCATTGTGCAATTTTCTGTAAAATGATTCTTATATTGAGTTGTTTTCCAAAACTCTCATCCCATTTTTTGAGAGTACACCAAAGTTCCATCAGCGGGGCGAAGGGCGGGGGCATGGCCTGGCTATCTTTGGAATTTCTGTATTTTTTACATGTAAAGTTCAAATTTTTTGGATTTTGCCCATTAAACGACCCCTTCGGAAAAAAAAAAAAACACAACCCCCTATACAAATCATAGGACATGTCCCCGTACTTCAAATCCTGGGTCTGCCACTGCGAAGTTCTACTTTTGAAAATTGGACATTGGAATACATGTCAACTTATCCAGTGTTTCAGGCTAAAACAAAAATCATATCTGTTCCCATTTTGAAAGTTAAAAGTTGATTTAGATAACAACTTATAAGCAAAAGAGGAGAAGACACTATCAGGATTTTACTTTACTATCTCTGTTAATTAGAGCATGCACAGCAATCTTTCCATGACCCTTATCTAATTCCTATTTCTAGAAATTCAGTCCATGACTGATCAACATCAGCTTTTGCTTCCTAATTGATTTTTCCTGCTAACAGAAAATAGATTTTTTTAGTATCTCTCATTTGGTTCTCTCTCCCTCTCCAAAATATACATTCTTAAATTAAGTTCGTTGTATTAATTTAATATTTTTGAGGTTTTGTTGAGAAAGACTATTGTGTGCAATTTCTAAAATTGATATCCTATATGGGGCAGAGTAGAATTCTAATTCCTAGGAAGAGAAATTTTAGAAAGGCTTCGGGAATGCTTTAAGATTCTCATGTTTGTGTTGTCTTTTGTTTCCTCTAAATTTAATGCAAAAATACTTTCTATTGAACAAATGATTTGTAGTGTCTTTTCTGTTTCCCCTATTATAGGGAGCATTTATCTTATGTTCGTTCACACTTCATTAGATGTGGATTTACAGCTCTGAGTCAAATTGCATGATAGGCATTAGTTTTTTTATTATCTGCGCTTTTTTTGGAAACTCGGGTTTGGAAATGTAGCGTTAAGTGTGGAATATTAGGTCATTGGTTGTTTTGTCCCAGGTGCAATGCTCATGGAACTATGGTTCTTTTTTTTTTTTTTGGTTTTTTTGTGAATTTGATTATCAGTGAAGTTAGGGATAATTTGGTGCATGGAAGCAGGAATCAAATGGTTTTTGTGGTGTAAAATTCTCATGTGGGTAGTATGCTTTGTCCAATAAATTAATTACACTTTAAGGAAAAGTAACTCCTATTGAACAAACTGTTTGTAGTATCATTCCATTTTCTCTTTTTAAAACAAGTATCACTTTTCATAATTTCATTTGGTTGCTTTTTCCTTGCATGGGCTGAGAATCTTACAAACATCAGAATCAGTTTCAAGATTACAATGCTTACATAACAAGAGATATATTTACTGCCAACAATGAAAGTGTCAGCCCATGGAAAGTAGGGTAGTTCTCCAGATAGCTGAATTTTGATTGGGTTATCATTAGATTTAGGGCTAATTTGGTATATGGGAATAGTGAATTTTTTTATAGTGTATGATTCTCACATTTGTAAGCTTCTCGACTAATGGAATGTGGGATTTTTTCTATCTATCAGAAATTTGATTGGGTTATCAGCTGATTTAGGGCTAATTTGGTAAATGGGAATGGATGGTTTTTGAAGTGCGCTATTCTTTTGCTTGTAAGATTCTCAGTCCATTGAAACTAGGGTTCCTTTTCTATATTTCTGGAAATTGATTGAGTTATGAGTAGATTTAGGGCTGACTTGGTATGTGGGAATGACTCGTTTTTGTAGTTTAAGATTCTTATCTCATGGAAAGAGGGTTTCTTTTTCTATTTATTGATAATTTGGTCGAGTTTTAGGTAGATTAATTTCGTGTATGGGATGGAGTTGTTTTTGTAGTGTAAGATTTTCATATTTGCAAGATTCTCAGCCCATGGAAAGTAACCCCTTTTCTATCTTTCTGATTTTTGATTGATTTATATGTAGATATAGGGCTAATTTGGTACATGGGAATGGAGCGGTTTTGGTGTTGTAAGATTCTCTTGTTTGTATCGTCTTTTGCTTCCTCTAAATTTAGTGTAAAGATACTTCTTTCTATCGAACAAATTGTTTGTAGCGTCTCTTTGTTTTTGCTATTTTTGTAAACTCGGGTTTGAAAGTGAAGTGTAGATGTCGAAAATTGACTCAATATATTTTATGTTCCAGATGATCGGTGCATGGAAAATATGATTCCTTTTATTTTGTTGAGTATTATTGTACTTGATTGTGTTATCAGTTAATTTAATGTCTTTTGTTACCCCGATCCAATTTGAGTACCATTGAATTCGTATAATATTATTAGGGCATTGGTTTTTATTTTCCATAAGCTCAGCCTTTCTTTCCCTTATGGTAGAGTCTATTACTCTCCACTAGTCCACTATCATTCTCTTTAGGTAAATTGAAACTCAGGTTTCCGCTATTATCAAGAATTTGGATTTGGATTTGGAAGAAAAGTGTCTGCAAGGAAAAATTTGAAATTGTTTTTAATTCTCCAGATGTTCTCTTCATGGAAAGTGTAATTCTTTTTAGTTCTCTTAGTACCATTAGATTTGATTGAGTAATTGATGAATTTTGTTTTGTTTTGTTTTCTCTTTTTTAGAAGCATTACTCTTCACTACATTGGCCAATTTAACATTTGGGCATTTTTTGATTTTGCTCTACGTTCAAAAATCATCTCTGAAAAGAAAGAGAAGGAAAATACCTCTCCTTTTATCCATGTGATTAAGACGCACTTTAGAATTTTGTTTTTTGTTTTTTCACATCTGCAAATCTGCCTTTTCAATTATTTCAATTTTAGGGGGGAAGTCTGACCTAGGTAGCACAGGTTTGACTTAGAGGTGACAGTTTTAACTATCATTAAAGTGAAGTAAATAGTTGTTAAGGTTATAAAAAGGGCAAGGATGCCGATGTTAAAGTTTTATAATGATTATGTCTTTATTATCATAATTAGTGTAGTTCAAATTGGTATTAGTAAATTGAATTTATTTGCTATTGTTATTTGATATTGATTTATTGTGTTTGTCATGTCTGTTTTAATTCCTCGGTAGTAGCACAACAGGACACTGCTGCTACTGTGCAAAGCCAACCCATTGATGAGCCCCAGGCAGATAGGTTCACTTGGAAAATTGAGAATTTTTCTAGGTTGAACTTCAAAAAGCATTATTCAGATTCTTTTATAGTTGGAGGTTATAAATGGTAATCAAGTTTTTAATGAACTCAGTATTTTATTTTATCCATTTCAAAAGTTTTGCTGTATGATTGTTATGATAATGCTTTGTTTATGGTAGGCGAGTGCTTATCTTCCCGAAAGGTAACAATGTGGACTACTTATCTATGTACCTGGACGTTGCTGATTCGGCCATGTTGCCATATGGCTGGAGGAGATACGCGCAGTTTGGTCTGGCAGTGATTAATCAGTTCCATAGCAAGTTGACTGTAAGAAAAGGTATATTGTACACCCACCCTCTTAATCATGTGCATATTTGATAAATCACCGTATCTCAGGTTCAGTACAAAATTAGTTGTTGCATTTATCAGCATTCTTTCTCCAATGACCCATAATGGGTAAATTCTGTTCATAAAAAAGAAGAAAATAACATGAACATAAAAAGAGCAAGGGGTTATGGGGTGGTTATTTTGTTTTTACTACATCGAATATGCTGGAGCAGAAGTAATTCAGAAAAGTTTGGTTGGAAGTGTTATTTCATTTTACGGGAATGAATTTCAAGTGCATGAATACGTTTTCACTCGTCAGACTTATAGAAACCCAAAAGACTTATTTTGCTAGTCTCTGAACATTATTTTGAATACATAGGGGAGATTTTACTGACTATGTTCTTTCATATCAAATCTATCAACCGTTTGAGAATTGAATAACATAACATGGGAATATCTGTTATCCACATGGAATCAAATAAACTAATGGGATCCCTGATCTTTGTTCAAGAATTATTGTGTATCCTGTTCTGTTCTTTTTTTGTGATAACCTATCCAATCTCTTTCTTGCATCATCATCCCATGATACCTCATCGGGTGACCCTTCAACTTCCATTAGTCACAAACTAAAATAAACGATAATGGTGATATGGAAAGAAAGAAGTTTTTTAACTTCTTTTAATGATCTAGTTTCCTTTCAAGACTAAGAAGTGTGATAAAGATAATACCAAGTGGTTAGAATTTATTGTAATATTAATATGAATTTAATTTATGGTGTATGGATTTTCATATGCTATCGGTTTTGGATGAATACACATGGGCATTTGTGGTGGTCCCCACATATAGAAGTGTGCGCATATCTTTCATCTAAGGCCGATGGTATGTATAATCTATACACCGATGGTGGTTAGAAATTAAACTCTATTAATATTGGCATTTCGATGTCGATGGATTCCTAAAATACAATGAATACACAAATGGGACGAAATTTAATAAATTCCTTCACTAAATTTGTTCCTTATTGACGAAAGGTGCGATTAGGGATGATCTTTATCTTCTTTCTTCAGCTTATTATTAGGTCTTGAACACATGTCGAAGGTTCAGTGTGCAATTTGAATTTTTATAGAAGTAGTTTAAAGTAGTGTTGTTAAAAGCTCTTAGCGCCAAGACCCCTAATCGCTTGAGGCGCTAGGTAGGCACCAAGGTGTTCGTGAGTGAAGTAAGGCGCTAACTATTTTTTTACAAAATTGCGCAATCTCATTAAATTCTTAACTTCTTGTATATTTGGGAAGTATAGGCTCTTGTTAAAGTTGTCGGGAATTGGTAGTATCTTTTTGATATATTATACATTGCCTTATTTGTATAGTTTATACTAGTGATAGTTTCGTTTATACTAGTGAGTGAGTGACAATTATAATATGCCGTAAATAAAAATCCAATATATACAAAGATAGAAAAAAAAAAAAGGAAAATAGCACTATGTAAGTGAGGTGATTGCCTTGGTGCCTTAGGCGCTAGTGCCTTAGCTCATGGTGTTCTACTAGGCGCGCCTTAGTAATGTCACTCGCATGGACCAATATGAGGTGCCTTGGTCTCACCCGAGAGCCTAGGTGAGTTCCTGGAGATCTTTTAATAACATTGGTTCAAAGTACTGTAGTACTAATTTAGTAATTGTTTTGTAAATTTACCATTGTGTTTCCCTAAAATCATGACCAGAAACTGAGATAGTTTAGTTTAGAAACATAGCTCATGGGGTGAATTACATTCCCTTTATTTTCATCTCGGGTCAAATAGTAAATAAACTCCAGTTTGTTATCTGCTACCCAGAAATGAGTACTTCTATGTATCCTAGGACATTCTGTAAATCATGCCTTGAACTGAACCATGTTCATGATTAGACTGAATTTTTCCAGTGAACTGTTTATTCTGGTTTATGATATGGGAACTGATTTGGTGGGTCTAGATGTTGTCTTTTGAGATTTCAACCAAGTAATGCCTGAATTATTGTCTTCAGTTTTTCTCTGGGCCAGCTAGGGGTGAGCATCAGTTTGGTTTTGAGAATTTCCCAAACCGAAATCAAAATTCCGAATTTCCCGAACTCAAAAATATAGGAACCGAATCTGAACCGAATTAAATGAGGAACCGAACCGAAATCGAAACCGAAAATAGGTCAAATCCCGATTTCAAAACCGAAAATGCCGAAATTTTGACATAAATAAGTTTAAATAAATAATATATAAAAGTTAAATAAATAATATTTTGGAAATTTCGGGATACACGATAATTTTATAATCAACTCCCAATCCCGTCTTGAAATTATTTTGGGAAATTCGGATACCCAAGAATTTGACACATAAGATTAAATAAATAATATATAAAAATTAAAATAAGATTTCGAAAAATTCAGGATACCCAATAATTTTATAATCAATTCCCGATCCCGACCCGAAATTGTTCAGGTACTTTTAAAATTTTAAAAGCTGATCCCGAACCGAACGATTTTTTCAGATAATTTGGAATGGTTTTTCGGTTCGAGTTTCGGGAAACCAGAATATTTGCTCTCCCCTAGATACAATGGTGAAAACTGAAATTTAATCTCTAAAAATTAGGATATGAGCTCATTTAGGGGTACTGGTCCAAGTGCCTTTTGATGCTTATTAATTGCAGTGCTATTATGATACATAAAACATTGTATTCTTTAACATAGTCAATTTATTAATTCTTAGGTGTTTAGGTTTATTTTTATGGCAACTTGAAGAGGATAAATGAAGCAATGGCATATTGGACATTGTCCATTATATGGTTAACGACCCTGTTATTTTCCGTATTTTAGAACCGGGTTACTTCGATTTTGTTGTTGATGTTTCGGATGCTTTTGTATTTGCAAGAATACAATATATCGCATAGATTTTGCTTTCTCACTCCTTTTACATTGGCTTTTGCTTTCTGGTGGTAATTAGAACAACAAATGCCTTTCAACTTTTGAGAGGTCGAGCGAGTGTTTGATTATGGTTCTAGAAGCTGTTTTCTGATTGTTAAAACAAAAACTTTTCAGGAAATAAGCTGGGCATATTGGTTCTAAAAATATTTTAAAAATATCATCTTCAATATGTCAGTGTTAAAAATGGCTGAGAATATGTTATAATTTGTTATCTCATTTTTAAGAAACCAAATTATCATAGAAACAGTGGAGTTTTCAAAAGTTTCTTAGTTTTCAGTAAGTCAAATAGTGTAAATGATAGGAAGACGAAGGTATTCAATCATTAAAAATCTGGTATCATATTCTATACCTTACCCAAGATGCTAGTTAAAAGATTTGGTTCCAGGGCTGTTTTGTATTGTTTCCGTTATTTGTTTTTTTACTTGGATTGAGTCTTTTGAAGTACTTTGTTTACATTCGTCTTCCGTAGTTCTTTTTTTTTCTCGAAAAGTAGGAACTGGCTTTTATATATACAATGAAATCGAGATTTACTGCGAAGCCATTGTTGTCTTTTAAGCATGTGGAAGTAAGAAGTTGTACCTTCACAACCATTGTTGTCTTTAAAGTCATTGTTTTCTTTAAAGCACGTGGAAGTAAGAACTTGTAACTTCACAGCCTTTGCAGCGATATTAAGATGGTTCTGCTATTATTATCCTGTTTCATAATTACAGTTTGGATAGTTCTTGCCTTGGTCTTAAGTCTCACTTGCAATGCATTTATTTGCATTAACTTACTGCAGGACTGATCCAATTGGGTCATTAATTCGGGAACTGGAATTGGTTTTTGGGTTGGACAAGACCATTTCTTAATTACCCTAACCTAACCCATTTAGTTGCTGATAACAGACACATTCTTGTCTCTATTTGTCTGCTGCCTTGAATTTTTCTTTGCATGAATATTGTTTCCTTGCAAACTTCACCCCGTCAATGTCCCTCTCCTTGTTATTTTCATCATATTATTCTGCTTTTCTTTCTTTGTTGTGATTGGATTTGTCCCGGGTTATTGTTAAGCAGTTAAAGACCACTAATATCCGATAATCGCTTGAGAACTCATTTCCTTTATTGATTTGCACCTGTTGAGTGCGGCTTCATTTTTATTATTAGGCGGAGTTCTCTCTTGCTTGTTTCTGATAGTGTAGCTACTAGCCTGCTATTAAATAACCCCGTAATAGAAAATTATTCTCATTTCGCCTTCTTGGAACCATTCATCATGGCTCATATTCATTCAAGATTCTTACGTTGGAATTCCTTTTTCCCTTTCATTTTTCCTCCTGTCCGTATTTTTCTTTCAACTGCATATGCATCGGGCTTTTATGCTTTAATCCAGTTGCTGTCCGAGCTCACTTTTTTCAACACATAAGATGCCAAAGGCGAGATCAAGTGCTGCTGCAGCTAAGCCAAATGAACCTGAGAAAAAAATTGAGCCCGAAAAGCCTGTTGAGTCTGATGAGAGAGTTGACTTGGATGTAGACAATGATCTTGAGGAAACAATAGAAGAGGAGGAGGTTGAGTATGAAGAGGTAGAAGAGGAAGTAGAGGAGGAAGAGGAAGAGGAAGAGGTCGAAGAGGAGGTGGAAGAGGAAGAAGAAGATGAAGAAGTGGAGGATGACTCTGATGGGCCAAAGGGTGTAGATGGTGAGGAGGAAATGAAAGACTCAGATGAGGAGGAAAAGCATGCTGAGCTTCTCGCTCTGCCTCCCCACGGGTCGGAGGTGTACTTGGGTGGCCTTCCACCCGAGGCTTCTGAAGCGGACATGAAGAGCTTTTGTGAATCTATTGGCGAAGTGACTGAGGTAATGCATATTCTTTTTTACATTGGGCATGTTTCTCTTTTTTTATTTTTTTTATTTTGGTTGTTGCAAATAATGTTTTACGTGCTGGGAACAGGTCAGAATAATGAAGGAAAGAGACTCAGGTGGGAATAAGGGCTATGGTTTCGTCACTTTCCGAACAAAAGATCTGGCTTCTAAGGCCATTAAGGAGCTTAATAATACTGAATTGAAGGTGACATCCGCTATAAGTTGCTGTCTTTATGTGTCTACTGAATGCTTTTGTCTTACAACCTTTTGCAAAGCTGAATTTTTACTTCATCTTCTTCTCAGGGGAAGAAGATCAAGTGTTCAACATCCCAGGCAAAAAATAAGTTATTCATTGGTAATGTTCCAAAAAGTTGGGGAGAGAAGGATATAAAGAAGGTTGTGTCAAAGATTGGTCCTGGGGTTTCTACCATTGAACTGTTGAAGGTTTGTCTCAAGGCATCCATTTTGGTTGTTTTGACATTTGTGTAATGTCTCTTTTAAAAATAAAAAATAAAGATTCGGTATGTTATTTTCCACAATGTCCAAGTCTCGCTCTTCGTTTTCCCCCTAAAATTTTATTCTATATTATCTTATCTCTTACATAGGGATATTATCTATTGCATTGTTGTCTTGTAATATCTAAACCTTCTGATTGCTGACCTATCTTCTTTATGTACAGGATCCTCAAAATTCAGATCGAAACAGGGGATTTGTTTTCATTGAATATTATAACCATGCTTGTGCGGAGTATTCAAGACAAAAGATGTCGAAACCGAATTTTAAACTTGATGATAAAGCTCCAACTGTGAGTTGGGCCGACCCTAAAAACGCGGAATCTTCAGCTTCTTCACAAGTAAGTTACCTCGTATAATTCCATTTTTTGTGACTGCAATGCAATTTACATATCTGCAGTTTCTTTCCCTTTCTGGGAACATAGGCACGTTGTGGGCTTGGATGTGATTCTGGTATATTAACTGTTTGGTGTAGTCAATTTTCCTCTTTTCTGGACATGGCTAGCACTTTCAATTGTAGAGATATGCACATTTTAAACCTTTTCATTTTTTCACTAATATAATTGTTTTGGAGGAAAGCATTTATGCAATCTTTCCATGTCATGGTTAATAATACCCTGTTTTATTGTCCAGGTTAAAGCTATTTATGTGAAGAATTTGCCGAAAAATATAACCCAAGATAGGCTGAAGGAACTGTTTGAACATCATGGGAACATAACAAAGGTTGTTCTCCCACCTGCTAAACCTGGACATGAGAAGAGCAGATTTGGGTTTATTCACTTTGCAGACAGGTCTAGCGCATTGAAGGCTTTAAAGAACACTGAGAAGTACGAGATAGATGGTTAGTGTTGCTTTATTTGAATCATTATGCATAAGTACTTTCAATTCTCCCCCTTTCTTTCTCCTTTCCCTTACTCTCGTCCAGCTTATACTTTATATTATTATCAGGCCAAAAGTTGGAGTGCTCTCTTGCAAAGCCGCAAGCTGATCAGAAGTCTTCTGGAGCTTCAAGTTCCCAAAAGTCAGCTCTACTTCCGAGCTATCCACCTCGCCTTGGTTATGGATTAGTAGGAGCTGCCTATGGTGCTGGATTTGGTGGTGCTGGTTTTGCACAAGTATGTTCCCAGTTTTTTCTTTTCTTTTTCTCAAATGAAGTTTTAGTTTATCACATTTGTTTTATTTGAACTTGCTGATAATGATGCCTCTGCTGTCTGCAGCCTATGATGTATGGAAGGGGAGCTGCTCCTGGTGGCATGGCGATGATGCCAATGCTTTTGCCTGATGGAAGGATTGGATACGTCTTGTAAGTATTTTTGTTCTAACCATTAATGATATTCATTGTGTTTTTTTTCTTGTCAACCAGTCACCTATTTTAAATAATTGCGCTGGTTAACACCCACAAGAGATATGCTAGTCCTAAAAATTCTTTTATTCTAAGAGTGTAGTTTGAGAACTTGAGATTGTGTGAGTTTATGATTTGGAACTGGAAATGGTGAACTAGTTTTGGGAATTGGTTATAAATTTGATGCTTCTAGTACTTACAAAAATTTTATTTTCGTTGGATATTAAAAAAAAAAATTGTTTGAATTCTTCAGTCACTTTTAATGTTATTTATCGAAAGCACATGGAGTTGTTGGGAAAAAATAATGGAACTTTTTAAATTAATTGTCATTTTCATGAGAATTCAATCATGTATCTTGATTAGTTTTGCCGTAAATTATCCTTATGTGTGAACCCGGGAACTAAATTGCATGGCTTTTGACTGCAGGCAACAACCAGGTATACATCCGCACACTCCACCACCACAGCTCCGAGGTGGCAAGAGTGGAGGAGGCAGGGGAGGCAGCTCGAGCGGTGGGAGACGTGGAAGTGATAGTGGACGTGGCCGCAGCCGATATAACCCCTACTAATTTGTTGTTTTCACTTGTGGATGTGATCCACTGGAAAAGTTATGAATTATGTTCCTTGATTGTTTCATTTAGTTTTTTTCTTTTTCTTTCTGGCCTCTGCATCTTGATCATTTATTTAAAAATCTTGAATTGTCAGATATTTTAAAATGACCGTGTCTACCTCCTTGTACAATACTAAATTCTCATCAGTTGCCATTGCGGTTTTCAGAGGGTATCCAACTGAGCAATTACTCGATGTTAATTTTTTTTCTATTATTAGGGGGATGCTGATGGAAGTGTGAAGCCATATGGCATAGTGAAAACCCCAAGTTCGGTATGCTATCTGATCAGGAAGCCACATGGATATACTGTAAACGGCCTAGTAGGCGAAGGGTGATTGAGATTATGATCATAGGCTATTTGAGAGGAACTACAATCAGGAACACAAGGCCGATCTAGCGTTTGGCTATGTCAAAGTTGATGATTCCGCTTACTCTGTAACGTGAATTTTACACTACTCGGCTTTGGTCAAAATGGCATATTAGAAAGTGAGATGACATGGTGCAAGATTATATTGTTCGGTTTGGTCATTGGTGGCTGATGAACATATAATTGGTTGTGGTGGAAACCGCGCCAACAAGAAGCTATGTATTCTTAGTGATGAGTAATTTGCCATTCGATATAGATATGGACCAAGATATAGGTAATTTCTCTCTCAATACGTATTTATATCATAGTGTTAACCTCTAGAGTGCAAGAGCTGTCCTATCAGTATTCACAAGGTGATAAAATTAAGCAAGTAATAGATAACTGTTGGAAGTGAATTAGAGTGCAAATGTTGCCAAATGCTAATGCTTCGGTGCCAAATATGATTGCAGTTCCAATCAAGAAACCTCGAAAAAAGAAAGAGTTGTATGAACAGAAACGATTTATGAAACAAAGAGGACTAAACATGAACAAGCAATGAAATAATTTCAAGATTCAATCTTCCAAGAAACAAAGGTATTCACCCGAAAACATCTAGCACAATATATATGGGGAGCAAACGCCCAAATTCCTAGATCAATCTCCATATAAAGAGATCCCAAAACTACAAATCATCTAACGATATATGGAACCAAAAAACAAACAAAAAAAAGGAAATTAGCAACAAAGGGGGCATTGTATCAAACCATTCTCATTGCACTTGACACACTTCACTTTCTTCTTCTTATCCTCACCCAACACCTTACAACTCCCATTGCAACTCAAACACATCACGAACCGGACCCCGCCACATCGACTACAAGTTGCCGCTGCGCTCGGGATCCCATCCAGTAAAATCCCCAATTTGCCCTCTTCTTCCAATTTAATCACCTCCTCAGCTCCCCCAATTAGCCTCCCCTTGACAAACACAACTGGTACTTTAACCTCTTTAGTACCCATTAACCCTCTCAAATCCTCCTTAAAACTCAAGTCCATTGACACATCACGCTCGAAAATCTGAACACCGTGGGATTCTATGGTTGATCGAACAGTATTACAATCCTCAAAAGTCTTCCTAATACCCCTCAACGTCGTCGTGTAAATAATAACCGAATTTTCTCCGCCACGTGGGCACTTCATCTCGAACGAATACAAAATCGATGATTTTTTTTTCAAATTTAAAGCCCTTTTTGCACCTTGAGTTACATCATTTTTAA
>MKEJ01017183.1:0-22140 GCA_001753735.1 Embelia ribes
TTATTATTATTTTTTTTTTTGTCAAGGAAAAATTGGATTTTTTTGGCTTAAGAATTGCAATCTGAACACAACCCATAGTTGGAAATTTGGAATTAGGGCTGAATTATTTCTAATAAAATGCTACATGTCAAAACCTATATTGCAAAAACATTTGTTTTTGAGTATATTTAAAATTAAATCCAAAATTAACGTGTGTTTTATACTTATTATAGCTTTAATGAACTATTTCAAACGTGAATTTACAAAAAACTTCTATTTTAGAATAAAATCTCATTGTCATGAGATTTAATATAAAACTCATTATTTACATTTAGTGTTGCCCTTAATTCTCTACCCCAAAAAAATCAAAATAAATTAATTTATGAACTAGCCATTGTACGAAACTGCCACAATACATGATATAACACGTAAAATTCAAAATTCACACGAGGTATTATTGCTCATAAAACTCTCTATCAATATTTAATTTGATTGGTTGTAGAGTTTGGAGGGAAAGTGGGGGAGGTGAGGGGAAGCAAATTAATTTATGCTTGGCTAATTTAGTTAAAAAAATAAAAAAAAGGAAAAAAGAAGGGAGTGGAGGGGAGGAGAACAAAATAATTAAGATCCAATTGTTAAATTAAGTAATCAATTAAAATTAATTTACCTCCCCTCTAAAAAACTATGAATATTGCCACTTCCCCTCTAAATTGCCATCTCGATCCATGAAAAATACGAGCCCAAAGCTTCTTTCACTAGTAACGAGACCTCTCCACGGGGCTCCTTTCTATGATCGTATGGAACTTAATGGTCATGATCACGCAATGCGTAAGATCAAGTATCATTCGTCCTCTGTTTTGTTCCTTCGTTTAGGCTGGTACATTCACACGGCCGCCTCAAAAGTAACTCAACTGAATAACTAATTCCAACTGAAGAAACAGAATATATAGCCATATATACCTAGATTATGACGTTTGAAAACAATGTTTACTTTGAAAACACTCCAACAAAACCCAACTACCAAGTCTCCACCAATATTGTGAGACCAAATATTTGCCTACCCAACAACTCATTGTCTACTAAAGAAGCATATAGTAGCATCCGTAAAATGGATAGAGGCCCTACGCATCAGTCATGCACATCGCATCATAATCATTTTTTCAAATTTAAATTTTATGCGAAATTCCTGCACTCTGCCAAGCACCACTGCTGGGCAGGTCTCCAATCCCTGTAAAGTGTTAAAGCACCGATACAACAGACATCGCTGCTATGCTATTAAGCCCCAATGTAATAAATATCACAAGACAAAATCTTGCAGAATAAATATGAAAAGAATAAAAAAGATGCGCAGCAAAAAATTCCGAGAATCTTCATCGATCGTGTATTAATACAGCGCTGTGGAAGGTGGTGCACTAGTGCTGGTGCAGCTCATGAATAGAGAACGCAATCACAACAAAAAGGCAGAGAAATCATGAAGAAAATGAAAATTGCAAACCCGGATAGACTACACAAGAGATACAGTTCTTATTAAAATAACAACACTTTGAATTTGGAATACTCACCAATTTGATACTGGAGATTGATAAGAACATAGAAACCTCATCCCTGACCGTGATGCAAGTGCTGATCAGTGATAGATCAATTCTCCAGTGGAAAATTCAAAATAGAAAATACATGTATATATTGATTTATATACACATATATAGCAAAGTAACAGAACAAATAGTTAACTACGGTCAGACACCAGCCTCTATATACTGTACAAGAATCAATACAAAGCCAAACAGGCTCCCAAGTTCGGATATCTAACTACATGCCATTTCATTTACTCACTTTGGCAATCATAAGTTCCTAACTTACTTCAATGTATTTTAGAACAAAATAAGGACTAATGAGAGAAATTATAAACAAATGTAATGAAATAGTAACGAGCAGAGCAATTCTTAATCCTTAAGAAAAACCAAAATAAAGTATCTATTAAACCCTTTAAACAAAACAATCCAGCAGAGCAATCTTGGCTCCAAAAGAAAAATCAAAATGAAGTATCTATTAAACCCTTTAAACAAAACCATGGTATCAAATTGTTGCACACTGTTACCAACCATCAACTAACTTAACCGAATGCTTTGACATAAATAATTTTTTCATAAAGTACCTTAAATTCTACTTCAAATCCACTTTGCTCCCTGGATTCGAATTAAAAGGAAATCCAGTTACTTCTAATTTGCTGCAACGTGACCCTTTCATCAAACTCAAATTTTTACACAAATTTAAGGACTCGTGGCACTAAAGGATAAGTTGCAAATGAAAGAAGGGCAGTGATTGCTTTATTAGGGACCAAAATGAGATTGAGAGAAAAAAGCTAGGAAAACCTTTGTAATAAGACCCTTTTTAATATTTTCAAAAAAGAACCTGTTTATTGCCCAACACGCAAGGTCAATAACATAGAGAACAGGTGGCATGCCAATGTTGCCTGAGAGATCTCTACCCAAATTACAGAATAATAAGCATAATTCTCATGCTGCTATGAGTAGGATAACTGACAAGAAAATGCTGTTGCTTTATCTTGAGCAGGACCAAGATCAAGTGTGCAAAATTAAAATCATATATGCGAAAAGCGAAATAAATTTGATCACCATAAGCATCACAAGGTCATCTAGGAAAATTTTACCCTTTCTAAAGATACTTTTATGAATAATGCTGTTGAACACAAGCATTAATGAAAACAATGCCAAAATCAATTATCAATAAGTTAAGACACATCGAAGTGAGAATCATAACATTTACACATAATGCCAGCCTCACAAAGATACAATAGAATAGCATCTTTTCTAAAAATCATCAATTCAATTGTTTCTAACCCGACAAAATATGTAACTTCATTTAAGCAAGTTGCAAAAGAACATGGCAACCAAAATTGCAAGAATTAAAGCCAGAACATGAGGTTTATAAATAAACTATACTAATCTCTGAGCAAAGAGTACTAAAGCTAAAAGGTTGCTGCACAGTCCCAAAAAAAACAAAGGCGATACAGAAATCATGTGTTGCAAGTAAAACGCAGATAAACAACAAGATACAAGCCTTAATCTCAAGAATTTGGAGTTGGTTAAATGGAACCAAAATAAGATATCAAATCAGGTATTTGGCATGAATAAAGCAATTCCAACCAGGTGCAGCAGCAGAGTTATCACAAATACAAGAACAAACCGTAGAGCCAGAAATATTTGAAAATGGTGAAACAAGTTTTCTGTACAAATATTAGCAGGTTTTCAGTGAAGCTACGCATGTAAAAGGAGAAATGATAAATCGATACCAATGACGAGAAATGAAATGTGACACAGTCATCACGGCTCACTGACTCAATAACACATCTTCAGCTAGCACAACAGAATGTCGTAAGATAATCTTTGCAAGTGATATGGTCAATAAACCTAATAAAATCTAATAATTTAACTATCCCCCTTCATTAAGGAAAGTTACTGAATCAATTAGCATAGCAAAATCACATTTTGATGAGCAAACACTGAACATCGTTTCCAATTAACATATACAAACATAATCGACACTGCAAAACCTTAAACCTTGCTATAGAATTTCAATCATTGACAAGTTATACTTGTAGCATTTCCTCAAATAGAAACAATGAAAAAACTAAAATTAAATCACTTTGAGTTTGCATTTCCAATAACCTTAACTAGTACAATTAATCATCACTCAAAAGTTAAAAACTTCTATAGAACACCAAATATACACATATTGCCCTTTACCATTATTTTCAGTTAGCTTCTCCCAGCCACAGCAATCAAAAACTGCTCCATGAATCAAACCACCTCTCCTATCTGTACGAACATTAAGGAAAAATATAAACACAAATTCCAACAAATTCTTGAAGGTTGTTTTTACCATAATAAGGTAAGTTTAGAAACAATTTAACAAAGCAATGTTGTTTTCGTAATAATTACCGAACCAAGATTGTTTCAAAATTCACAATTTCAAATTGTGCTTTTAACGTCGCCTCTATGGAAAAATTACATTTTGGAGTCACAGGTCAACACAAAAAAGTCACAGACTGAAAAAGTGACTTCAAAAAACCATAAATAAAAAGTCGCAGTTTTAAACTGTGAAAATTTGTCACAAGGGAAGTTTTATCTTAAACAAATCTGCAGTTTGTACATAAATTTGATTTAAAAAGGGAATTTGAAACTGTGCTTTTTAAACAATTGTGGTTCAGCAATTCTCAAAGCAGACAAAACAACAAAATTCTCATCAATCAGATTGTAAATCTCCACAAATCATTAATCATAAACAAAATTTTTAATTTTGAATCGACCAAAAACAGATTAATCCAAATATAAATTATTAGTCATAAAAACCACCATCATGGGCTAAGAAACAGAAAATGGATTTCAAAAATCTTCTGCACATTTTTCAATACCTTTCCTGTCCCGCCACATCATCAACTTTGTACGTCTCCGGTGTTATCTCCGTCAACCACAAACCCGGGAACAATTGCTGCATCAAATATAAAAACAAAAGTCAGAGACAGAAAAAACGAAATTAATTACTCTACTGTAAGTATATACATACATACACACACACACATATATATAGAGAGAGAGAGAGAAAGAGAGAAAGGAGGGATTACATCAAGTTCATTCTGAACAGTCTTGGACCGCTTCTTGGGCCGCCGCCGAGGCCTCACCCCGGCAATAGCCCGGAAATCCTCCTCGATCTCCGCCTTCGTCAGCGACACCGAAAACTTCACCGGCGCTGCAGTTACGCCTCTCAATCGACTCGGCTTCGCCTCCACCCTCTGTGGGTCGCAGACTGAATCCTTCTCTGCCGCGGGGGCCTTGCACGCAGCCCGCCGGGTCCTCAAATTCCACGGCCGCCCCGCCAGGTTCAGTTCTCCGGCGGCGGCGTCCTTTTCAGGCATCATTGATAGCTTCATCTGATCGGCGGCGGCTCTGAGATCGAGCATGAGCTTCTCCCTCACCGCGTCGATGCCATCGGAGTCGCCGGAATCGGGGGATCTGCGGCGTCTGGCGGGGTCGTGGGGGAGGTTCATGCAGCGGAGGAGGCGCTGGTTGGCCCACCGCAACTCCGGCAAGGCGAAGTTGTGGAGAGGCCTCGTTCGGTGCCGAGGCGCGTCCATTAACCTTCGGTGAGAGAGAGAGAGAGAGAGAGAATTATTTAGTTTCTTCAGAAGGAGAGAGAGAAGGAGAGAGAGGAGAATTGGCGTTATATGAGTATATATGTATGTATGTATGTATGTATAGCCGGGAAATTTATATATGGGGACGACGGAGAGGTGGGCGGAGGAGAGAAAGAGAGAGATTTAAACGTTCGCGTGTACCATATAGATTATATATATATATATATATATTTTTAATTTTGATTTCTTTTATTTTTTAATTGGAGAGGAGTGGTGGGTGGACAAGAAATACGGAAGGCCCATATTCAACAGCCCGCTTTTTAAATTTTTTAAAGGCCCGTTATCAAGAGAGAGTGTCATCCACGGCTATGTGTGTAACGGTGACAAATAAGTTTTGGGCCAAACAAATATAGTCTTTTGTCACTATATTTTCATGTCTGATGAAAATATATGTTTCATATAAACAAATTCAAATAATCAAGGGCCGAACATGCGAACTTTTGGATAAAACGAATTCGGATCGATGTCTATGTTTTTGCTTCAGCTGCTCAGCGGATAAATCATAGATGTCGGCTTTGACATTTAAATCGAATAAGCTCAATCTAAATCCAGTGATTTCTCCAATTTGGTAATCCCCTTTGACCTCTTTCCAACAAACTACTTTTTTCTCCCGAAGTACTTTTACGGCCCTTTCATCGTCAGTTTCTTTGTGTAACAAGAACGTCGAGCTATCGTGTTAGCTCGTGTAGATAACTAAGAACGTAATGCTCACAAGCCCGCCTACTTGCTGACTCTTTACATTAGCAAGTAGCAAGAGTTTGCAGTAGCAAAATGAAGCGCACGATATTATAATATGTTAGTTATGAGTGATTAATTCAGTAACATCACCAAGGTCCGAGAAGGTCAACACCAATTCTCAAGCAAGTTTTTCCATATGCGACTGTCGTTACTATGTAATGTCACGGAATGCCTACACAAAAAACCAACGATGGAATTCCGGATTTTACAAGGGGAGTCTTACCCAGATAAATTTGAGATGTAAAGTATTCCTAGAACATGCAATTTTATTGAACAGTACATTGACATCTCTAAAAAAGGATATGCTTGAATAATACAGCTAAAGTAAAGTAATTTACAGTGAAACAAAACTCAATTACAGCTCTGCTATCTTACAGCCAAAAAAAAAAAGCAAGGCCTTGATGTCCTAACTGAGTAATCATTTAAAACCCCTAATCGCTCGTGCAAACACTCATACCATTCAGTTTTTTTTGGAACAGTTATATATTATACTGGTCAATCCATTGACTGAACATTTCATTTACATGCACACCTCTGCACACTAATTAAACCGAACCAATAAAAAGGGAAAATATAAACCAGAACGAGATGCAATAAACTGGTGAAAATTGCTGCAGTTGTGCGTACAAGAACTCAAATGATTTATCAACACTATGATAATAGTTTACTAGTAGAGATAACTTTCACTGATTGGAGGTAGGGCACCCAGGATCCATCCTCTCGGCTTTGATGACCCTCGTATTATACGACCCACAGAACCCACATTTGTGATACAACCAGTGAAACCGAACTGTACCCTTCCTCTCACAATCATTGCAAAGAACATCCTGATAATACACAAAATGTAAGGCTTGAGTATGGTTAGCATTACAGCATAATGTCCCTAAAACTACATTTTTAGAAGTCCAAATGAAGTTTTTCGTTGTTCTGAATTTCAAACGCACAAAAAATATATATATTAAATAAATAAAAACTCCTGTGAATACATTAGAATATTAAAAAGTTGATTTCATTTCATCCTAGAACTACTGAAAACAAGAAACTAGCTAAAATACTCTAAGCAAAACCGAAAAAAGCACAAGAAATTTACCCAGAGAAAAAAAAAAGGTACTCCATAAAGAAAAAGAACGACAGCAAGTGGGATGGCCAGAAAGCAGTGGTTTATGGAGCCCGAGTCAATCATAAGCATGATGTGCTGAATACAAAATTCTATTTTTCTACTTACTAAAGATGATTGTGCTCTGACCTCTAAAAACGAAGGCTGCAGTATTAGGTCAATGGATTGATAACATCATTCTATAATTAATCCAAAAGGTACCTGCATACGATCACGATATTCCTCAGGAAGCTCCTCTGCAGCCAACAAAGCGTCCAACATACCAAAATATACCTACAAAGCTCTCAAATCCACTTTTAAGCAACCAGTTTTATGTCTCTACTTTTAAGCAATTTTGTAAGGAATTACTACAAATCCACTTTAAGGGGTTTCAATTAGTCACAGAACAGGTTAAAATATTTAAAATGTCCACGAAATTTTATTAGCACAGTTCAAAAAAGAAGAAAAAAGAATCTTACCGCCATATCACCCATAGATTTGCTACATATTGGACAGATGTAGTTTTTGCATGCATAAGCCTAGTCGATTACAAAAAAACCATTAATGGGTAGTTTAGTCCAAAAATTTCTTCAAACACCAAAAGAGGATATATATTAGTAAGATGATAAGGAAACACAAACACGGTGACAAGAAAGAGAGTAGAGAGACCTGAAAGCAAGCCGAATGCATGTAATGGCCACAAGGGAGAGCCCTAACTGTTGCACTTGATGTGAACAAGAACTCGCAACATATTGGACAATTTGTTTCTAAGCTTTTCTCCAAACATTTGTGGTTCACTAACTTCAAGGCCAGGCAACAGTTACATTTCATGCAATGGAAAAAATCAATTCCAAGACCTTTTCCAAGCCGACAAAGATTGCAAAACGGGCAATGATACACAGTCCTGAAAGAGTAAACAACCAAACAACACCCTCACACACATACACACAGAGAGAAATAGAGAAAACTACGGTGGGAGGGAATCATGGAAGAAAGTATAAACGGCCAAAGAGAATGTCACAACAAGATAATAATTAGCAGTTCATGATGGTCATTGCAATCACAATAAGGAGGTGCAACCAAATGATTGAAAAATCAAGATACAAAAACTGCAACAGATAATGCAACATTGTTTTGACCACTGCAATATGTACAAGCATCAATTATCCTCTAGGCATCATCAAATTCAGATTCCACATAATCTTGACTTTCGATCCACAAAGCTGAAGCTTGAAATACGCTAGATAAATTGAAGTTTTTGAGTTCTTGGGCCTTGGCCTTGACAATTCCTACCATTGGCAACACAGCCCAGCAGAAAGGTAATAAGAAGCAAAAGCTATGGTCTCATTTGAGTTACAAAACAGCATTCTAACTACTGATCTAGGATAAAAAATCAAAATAAGCTAAAGGAATGTAAAAGATTATAACGCTCTAAAAGCAAATAAAATGACGAGAGCATGATAAATTCCAGAAATAGGATAATTAACATAAAAAACCATGTCACCCTTCCAACCATTTTATTTGATATTTGATTAACCAACCTTTCATCGTCAAAGAACTTGCAAATATTGCAATAATACTGTGCCATGGGAAGCTCATTGCATGTGGGCGTACTGCAAATTGGCCCTACTGCTTGAATTTTCAGGCAACGCATACACATCATCTCTGTGGTTGCTTTCCTGCAAATGTTAAATGAAATATTAAGTACTTAAAATCTGAACCCACCTTTACCATTGGAATAAGACAAACTACCTGTCCATTGAGTGGTCGCTCACTCTGTCATGGCAAAACCTGCAAGTAAACAATTTTCCACAGCAAGCAGCAAGAAGTTTACAGTTTCTTTTGTAATGTTCACACCCCAGCACTTGTTTCTCAGGATCTCGAAACGAGGGAGAGCATCCTGGAATACCATCATTTTTTGAAGTTTCGACTTCAACTGCTTGGGTCGATTTTTGTTGAGCAGCTATCCAGCGACTAACATGAAAAAGAAAAAGAAATGGATGAGCAAGACTCACAAGGAAATGGTGATAAAAACCTAAACTGCCACATTTTTTATCCATAAATACATTGGAGCAAATTAAAAGGTCTACTCCATTTAACAGAAGCAAGTTGGCCAACACGAACCTTGTCATAAGATTTTGAACAAGATACGCTTTCCTCCTTGGATCAAGCGTTGAATCGCGATAAACCTTTCTGATCTCAGCCTCCAGTTCATTCTGGTTCATGCGAAAGATGTCTTTCCACCCAGGCTTAAACATCTGATCACTCAACTCCAAGCTTTCCAGAGAGTCAATACCTAGGTACCACATAACGAAAACTTAAGTACAATTTGAAAACAGGAAAAAAAAAAACACAAAACAAAACAAAAACAACCACAACCACAAGTTTCCAGAAACAGAGTGCAAACCTTTAGGAGAACTACTTTCTGAGATTTCAGGCTGCAGCGAAGCCTCATTAAGCCACTCGTTAAACATTGTGTTTTTGGTCGCCTGCTTCCACGTATCCATCATTTTGTTCTGCTCATCCTGAGTAAGGGCTGAAGTCACCCAAGGTAACATAGATTGGAGCACTTCAGCACCTGTCGTCCCGATAATGCGCCCAACAAGTTTGTCTTGCTCCTCGAGAGAAAAATGTTTACCAAACAATGGCCAGAGCTCCAGCTCTTCACGGAAAATATGGTGATCTAGGCTAATTCTGATGGACTTGCACATGCCTTGTAGCTTAGTAGCTAGTTCACTGTACTTTCTCATAATATCATCACCATGCTCAGCAGCAAGTTCAGCATTAGTTTCAGTTAAACCTTCATAAAGATGTGAAAGATCAGAAAGGGCACATGATATATCCACGAATAGTTTTTCCTCCTGCTTATGATCGAGTGTATACGAGTGGCTCACATTGTGAAGTGCCTCTTTAGATTCCAAAGCAGGAAAGACAATTTCATCCTCGGCATTGCTATGAGCTCTATATAGGCCCCAAAGTAGACGGAATCTTCCGATGAACCGCCGAAGGAAAGTATCATCACAGACACTAAGTTTTCCAGATTCAACATCTAAATATTCTAAATCTTTGCGTATAGCTTTGTGAATCTTGAATATAGTATCAATGGGATGAACTGCACCTGAATTCTTGGACGGGCTACTGTCTGACTCCCAGCAGAAAAGACTGGAATTTAAGGAAGGGGCAGAGGAGATGAAAGACAGAGAACGCAAAGATTTCACTGAAGAAATACAGTTCAGCCCCAAATTATTGCTGTTCACCCCGAGACCAGGGACACAGCAAGACTGGTCCCCACAGGAGAAATTCTGATCCATTAAAGTCTCCGAATGATCATCTATATTACTGTTCTTGCTTGGCGGTATGATATTACGCTTGACTGGTCTCTCATCTTCTTCATTCTGAACTAAGAGAGGGCATAGACAACATGGTCGAACAAAATCTTCTTCCATATCAGCAAACATTTTGACAGGACAACAACCAATTGCACTAGAAGACAAACATACACCCTGATGACGCCCCTTGCATGCCCATCCAGAAAATAGGGTCACCAACGCTGTGTCTGAAGCTGGAGCTGGAAAAATAGAAACCCAATATATTAACAATAAATGAACCATTTTCCATGTTGGCAAGGACTATAAGGACATTTCAAGTAGAGGACCTGCCAAATACATGTTTCGAAGGAAATCTGTGGCTTCATCTTCAGTTAGTGATCCAACCAGCCACGGCAAGACACGTTCAGTCAGCTTGAGGGGCATGACACACAAACTCTGATACAAAAGTTCCCGTTGTCTTCTAAAGTTGAAGTGCTTTCGGGCCAGTGGTAGGACCTACAAATGAGGGGGAATTGAATGTTCCCCGGAATAATGAAGCACACGTTCACAATAGTTTCAAGTCATGAAATCCTGCCCATAATTATATGGAAGGAATAGACGTGAAGGTTTTTGGGTTATCTCCGTCAAAGAAACATGATTTCATTTTTAAGAATAACTAAAGATATTAATGGAAACAAGCTTTAGGGAATAACTTAATATGGGTACAGCATCCTCCTGAAGATATTAAACACAATAATGTGGACTTCTAGCTTTAGGTTTGTTTGGTTGCAGCTTTTAAACTCAAACTTTCCTATTTTCTTACTAAAAGTTAGACCGCATTTGACTACTCAGCTTTTAAGCAAAGCTTTCAGCTTTTTTTAAGATAGAAGCTTTAAACTAGATGAAAAACAAATACTTTTTTCCCCAATAAATTACCACCAAAGAAAGCCCTTAAGACATGTTTGACTGCAGCTTTTAGGAAGAAAAAGGTCACCTGCACTTCCTCATTTTCAAAGTGCCTCTGAATGGTTGTCATTATATGATCAGCAAGTGAACATAATTTCTCATAAAACTCAGCAGTTGAAGAGTTGATTCCCTCGTTTTGCATATTTTCAATGAGAGCCCGAAACTGGTTGAATTGATTTTCTTCATCAGCATGCTCCTGGAAAAATGAAAGCTCGCTGTCGACTGCCGGGAATATGACCTTATCCTCCGCTATACTGAACAATTAGACAGGTAAAATGCTCTTTTTGTTAGTTAAAGTAGAATAAATACTTGAGCAGAAAACAAACGTGTAATGTGCACCAAAAGACAACAAACGCGCAATGCGCACCAAAAGATTTTACGATTTTTATCTATTCTCATGGCCATTAAGATGTTTGTTCCAAACTATGGTTGTATCTTATGCGAGCAAAGTTTACTAATCACCACTTTTGAATGATACGGGATAATTTAACAAAAATAAATAAACCATTTTCACTAACCAGAGCAACAAAAAGAACAACTTAATATTCTAAAATGGTAATTAACCCCTATTAAGTATTGCCCTTCCCAAAAGAGCCAACGACTGAAACAATTCAACATGTGCTCAGAAGGATGACAATCTGCTACACACGTACTGGGAATATGGGACTTGTTCTATATTTTTGCTCAAGGAATTACACGAGTGGAACATAATAATCAAGAAGAGCAAAGATATTTCACAGGCATTGAAAGATGCATTACCCGCCAACCAAACATCCTATACCTGTGAAATATACAAACTTCAGCTATAAACTGAAGCCTCTCATTGAAGGCAGCTAAATTTGAAAAATCTCCATCAAGCTGTATCTTTCTCGCTTCCTCAGCAATGTCTATCAATTCTCTTCTTATAGCATTATGCCAATGCAATATCTCATTTATTGGATGTGGCCCAGCAATATCAGATATTTTGTTTCTTGACCATAAAAGTTTTCTCTTTCCACTCCTTGAAGATTCACATGCACAGGCTACATTTTCTGCTTCACAGGTCAAGTTGCCACCATTATGACATGAAGCTGTCATGCATTGGGTCTGAGGATTCATACCCTCCATCCAGTTAAGCATAACCTTTGGGAGAAGAAAATGAAACAGTGGGATTCAAGCAAGCAAAACATTGAAAACAGAAAAAAAGAAGGAATAGATTATTAGCTATAAGAAAGCAAAACCAAATTTTTTGTTGCTTTGAATGAAAACTCACCTGCTGAAGTAATTTCTCTTTTGGTACTATTTCATGCAAACACTGTATCATATCCTGTTTCTCATCAGGTGAAACAGAAGATGAAAGCCAGGGGAGGAATTTGGTCATCATATTCACGGGAATGCTGCATAAGAACTGCCAAACCAATGATGCTTGCTCTTCAAAGGAGAATTTCTCAATTAACAAAGGATATACCTGCCAGGCAAGGAGAAAGGAGGAAAAATCAGAATTATATAACAACAAAAAAACACCTCCAAAGGGACCTGCGGATATGACAAAGACCTCAAAACGAACAATAATAATCTTAAATTAATTTGGGAAATGGCGCACTCCCATTCATCAATAGAAATAAGAAAACAAGTAGAGTTCCCTTACATATATATTATAAAAATGTCCATAACATTTATACTCCCCATTGGTTTCATGCCGTAAAAACCCAAACGAAAAGAGGTCTTTTCTTGTGTTTCACATATCCTAATTTTACCAAAGGGAAGCTACTCATCCTTCAAAAAAAAAAGGGAAGCAACTCATTCCAAAAGAAAAAGGGAAGGTACTCTCATCTATAAAAAACCTGCAACGAGTCAAGAAAACAATTTTCTTAAATAAAGGGGTGCAGAAGCATAACAAGAAGAAAGAAGACAAGTGGGTAGCTGAAAAGAAAATCTGTAGACCTCCAAAAGAAATTCTTTGGGCCCTCGTGGTACTATGGACTGGGTGCAAATAGAATGTAATGCTTGTCTGTAGCATAAAATCATATCATATTAATATTAATAATATAAAAGCCAGGTCTATGTGCCGAGAACGTGACAAGCGGCGCTCTAATTTTGTGACAAGTGGCTGTTTAGTAATACAACATACGGCATTTTCTTAATGGAGAAGAATTAATAATGGAGTTTAAAGGTGCAACTCATGAGTCATATAACTCACACCATACTTAATGACATATCTAAATTAAATAAATTTTTGTAACTAATTATGAAACCGTAAGTTGGAATTTTTGGAAGGCAGAACTCAATACGCGCAACCCATGCCACATCACTTAATGATATGTAGCGTATAATTTCAATTGTTGTGCAATTAGGATATTTAGGGAGTGAAATATTTCACAAACTCTCATTAGTCTTCACACTTTTCAAACTGCGGACCTCTTTATGCATCTCAATTTCAAGGTATATTTTTTTAATTTGTACTTCCTCAATTACCATAGAAATCCCCAATGTTGTTGATTAATTAAGTTGTAATATGATTAATGAAGTTGTATTTTGATTAATAATAAGACATTACTTTGTATAAATTTGGGGATTGAATATATTAAAAAAAAAATTATACCCGTGGGTGTCATTGTGATTGTTGTGTTTGTACAAGATGTATTGTAACAATTTCATATTTATGAAATACTAATTTCTCAATGAAAAGGAAAATGAATGCATAACAATGAATTTGTCTTTATTTGGATAGTAGAATGTAATAGATTAGAGTGTAATAGATTAGAGTGATTTACTTTTCTTTTATTTTTGATTAATAATGGGATGTATAATAGAAATTATTCAAATTGAAAGTATAATTAAAAAATAGTATTGCAATGTTACTTTTATGTCCCGTACTCTAGAAATATAATAATTATTAAAATTACGTTATTCAAACTGAAAATATCAATACAATCAAATTCCTTTAAACCTAATGTCTTTGGAAATATGACATACACCAAAACTGGTTCTATGAATTGGAACAAAAGGATGAAAAATATACTATAATTTAAAAAATTATAAAAATATATTTATATTGGAGAACTATGTTTTCATTATGCTAATGTCAATTTACCAATAATTTTATATATTAAGTAATGAAGATAATATATTATTATTATTATAATGTAGAAGTAGTTGTGAAATTTGTATATCATAAACCAGTCAACAACAAATAAAAAATTAAAAACACAAGAAGAAAATATAAAAAAATTTATTAAAAAATAGAAATTACCAATCAAAAAAATCAAACATTCTCCATATATTCCGTGCAACCAAGTCACCCTCCATTAGGCACCACCTCTAATTAAAAAAAAAAATTAAAGAATTCAATTCTCTCATATAAATATATCTATGAATAATTGATTGAAATTTATTCCCATTCAAATCACCATATCAGTTACTCTTTGCTAACTAGAATTTTGAAATAGAAAACGTATGGGCTGTAAAACCCATTACAAACTCTTAAATGCCTTTTTAAAAGTTTTTTGTTACAAAAGGGAAAATCATTATCAAAGACAATTGAGTTACATGTAACTTAGAAAAAAATCACGAGATAAAAAGAATATAAAACAAATAGCAAAAAAAGTGTCAAAATCAAAGATACTTATTCTAATGTAACCTACAAGTAATTTCATAAAATAAAAATAATACAAAAAACAAAAAATGGCAAATTTTATTGTAGACGATTATTGGTAAAATTAAACACAATTATTATGGACATAATTTATAAATAAATTCATTGATGATTATGACAAAATTTGTAACTTATATTGATCACACAATGAAGTTTACAAAAATTAAAAATATAAAACAAATAAACTTTTTATACATGTAACTTACAACTAAATGAAAGCAAGGTTTTTAGCTCAAATTGAAATATTTGCCACAATTAGTGACAATAACTATGTAACTTATAAAATAAATAAAAGTAGGGGACGGAAAAATATTGGTGCACCGAACCACCGAACCGAACCTGGTTTGGTTCTAAAAGTAACCAATCAGTTTGGTTCAGTTTTTAACATTAAAAAAATCGTTTTATTCGGGTATCAGTTTGGTTAAGGGGTTGGGGTACAATGGTTCAGTTCACACCGAACCGATATATAAAATTACAAAATTACCCCCACTATATATATATCTCCTACACAGTCATATTTGAAACAAACGCCTCCCCTCCGGACCTGCATCTCATTAGTTCTCTCTCTCTTGCCTTTTCGTGTGTTATACATATGTGTGTATCTATATATATACATCCAATTATTTGTGTGTATATATAATATAATATATACATATACACACACTCATATTTGTATATCTACATATATATGTGTGTGAATATATATATATATACATTCATGATTTGTATATCTAGACTCAGATCTGCAAGTTTTAAATATCAATTTGGTGAAATATTATTTTTTAATTTTTTTAAATTGCATTTTTTTTTTCAAAAATCAAATTTATTTTAAACTATATATATATTTATATTTATTTGTTAATAGTTTTGGTTTGAAATAGTTCGAAAAGGTTCGAACCGAACCGAACCAGTCAATTCGGTTCGGTTCAATTTGGTTTTTTGATTGAATCGGTTCGGTTCTATAAATAACTTATGGTACAATCGGCTGGGTACAATCGGCTTGGTTTTGAACCGATTGCATACTCCTAAATAAAAGTTATGCTCAAGTAAAATAATAATAAATGCTCAACTTGTAACATTTTCACAACTAAAGTCAATTATTGCATATGTAACTAACTAATATTCATGTAGCTAAATAACAGATAATTGTTATGAATTTATAACTTACAAATTGACTCACACAATTATAATTACAAATGATAAAGTCACAAAGAAGTTAATCAATAAAAAAATAAACATGTAACATAATTAGCTGAAAGTGCTTTTTGCAATTGAATATATTTTCTTTGCCAATAACGTGTGCATATTTAAAGTCAAATAATTAAACAAAACTATAACTTACAAACCATTTCGCACAGTAATGATTTATAATAAAACTATGAACATGCAACTTAAGAAAAAAATATGAACATGATGGACAATACTACAAACTACAAGTTATGACACCAACCCCCCAAAACTACAAAAAAAAATATCCCGTGCAAAACACGGATTTCACACTAGTGTTTTAGTAGAGAGTATTCCACACGATCCAACAATTTCATCCCCCATCCCACATTTCATTAATGCTCATCCCCCTTTTTTATTGGGGGTTTGATTATTCCTCACAACACTACAATTTATCATTAATTATCCCTATCGCGATATACCTCCCACTAAAAGCCCCAGGTTTACGAAGGAAAATCACTACATTTATTATCAGTCATTCCCATGAACCAAAAAATCCCTCAGATACCACAAAAGCAAACATCAACAGCCTAATAAAGTATATACTGCATGCTCCAATACATACATCTGATGTACTCTTTCCCATGTTAACTTAACACGAGTAAGAGAAAAGAAAAAAGACAAACCAAAAACAAATTTCAATTTATAAGCAATATCCACTTACTCAAATCTTTTTCAAATACAATCTAGGCACTCATTTGATGCAATTTTTAGAAGCTGAAAGTTCTCACAAAAGACTCTATAAGAAAAACCTTGTGCAAAAGGAAGTTTAAACACAAATTATGTTGTGGTGTATAATGCTGCCTTAGTGAATGATGTTCGGGATTCAGGAAGTCTTTAGCAGACAAGAAGTGTTCATTTTTTTTTAATTACGACAGAATGGATAAGCAAATGAATAACAAGTGTAGATGCAACACTCTGACAATCTGTTAATCAATCCTGTCTGCACTGACCGGTATATAAAAGCCCTTTATCATCAGAATACAAGTTTCTAACACAAGAACCCATTATTTTCACTAACCCCTTTTTCCAGTCATCATCAGTTAATTACTGGGGCTCAATGTCATCATGGTCCTAATAGTTTGTTACCAGCACACAGCCCAACCTAAGTTATATTACTCCTTCCGTCCCATAAATATAGGCCTATTTCTTTTTTCACTTGGATTACGAAGTTACATTTAATGAGGATAAAGAAATAAACTTTATCACTAATTTTCCAAAAATACTCTTTATTATCATGAGAGAGAATGTTTCTTGATATTGAAAAAAGTGATTGGTGTTGATAAAAAGTCTACCATATTAAATAGGGGCATAATAGGAAAGATTTTTCTACACCTTTGTCCTGAAAAGGAAATAGGCATGTATATTGGGACGTACGGAAAAGGAGAGCGAGCCTATATCAATGGGACGGAGGGAGTACAATTTTAGTGATAACTAAAAACAGAAAACTGACTAAAAATACAAAACTGGGTACTAAATAAATTAAACAATAAAAAGAAAGGATTTACCTGCTCCTCTTCCTTTGACATGTGCTGGCTAACAGACGTTTGAAGGGCTCCGGTACATGACGCAAGCTCCCTAGCAAAAAATTCATCTGTGCGCCTATTAGAATTTAGCAGCTCAAACAAAAGATCAAAAAGATCACTTTCTCCCTTGTGCTCTAAGGAGTAAGTTTGTGCCACATTCTTCACTCGAATGTCAAGAGCTGGAAAGATAACCTGCAACATAATATCTTTAAGCAATCACATCTTCGGCTCATGGCATCGAGGCATCGCCTTGGAAAAAAAAAGCAATATCTAAGCAGAAAGCACCGATAGATATTTGGTGGAGATATTGGACTCCACTCCCAATTAAAAATAGGTGACATCTAAAGGAATACCAAATCAAAAACCTATCCTATGGATTTATACCTAAATCTGATCATTCAGACAAGAAGGAAAAGCTGAGATCAATGATTCACTTAGCCTGCTACTTTTAAATGTTTCATCATCTAAAACATCATGTGAAGAATCTGAAATTAATTAGTTTGAACCCCAGAGACAATTTGGTCGAACTTATGAAGTTAACAACCTCCAGTGTCTAGTGATTCATGATATTTAAAGGGGAAAACTTTTGATTACTTGACAAGATTTATCTGTTCATTGGACTAACAGACTTAAATTAATGGAAGCCAATCCAGAGAATGCATGTATGAACAAGTACAGCAAGATAAATTATAAGGTAAAACGAAGCAGCAAGCTTAAACTAGTGAAAATTACAGATCAAGAAAAAATTAATATCCAATCAGATACTAATTAATATAAGAACAATCAAAGCAGTGACTTCTGCATTAGGATGTACTTTTGTGCTTCAATGGGATTCTGATTAAGCTTGTGCTTAACATCACTATTCAGCAGACCACGATGGGTGGGTATCAAATGTAGTGCCATCATTTTGTAGGGCAGTGCTAGACAATAGTTCTAATTCTTGGACACATTGCACAACAATTCTGCTAAGTATGCCCTTGTGGGATTTTAGGCTATCAAGGGTTCAAAGGTAAGTCTTGACTAATGGGTTTCAATTCTAACAGGATATGCTCGGGGATGTCATGACTATGCAAATTTGAGCTTATTTCGTCCACTACTTTATACAAGTTTTAACACTCATGAATTGTGCCTTGCATCAAATAAATTCCAAAAGAATGCGATTCGTTGAGACTTGGAAGGGGGGTTATCTTTGTGAATGGTGAAGGATTACTTTGTCTGGTCCAAAGTCCAGAGTATACTCTTTAGCCTTCCCACCTTTGTACACTTGCTAATTTCCAACCACAAAAATGAAATTCAATGGCAAATTGTGAAAAGAAACTCAGACTATTTGGACGAGTAGGCACATTCTGACCGAATGGTGTTACCATTCAAAGCTGACACAAAGGCTGTGATCATCTTCTTCATCTGCTTTATAGTGTCAATGTCTGGAGCATCTTTTGGTCGTCCTTTGGCATGGTGAGATCAAGCCACCAAATGTTAGAGCTCTTATTTGTTCTGGGGGAGGAGCATGCCAGAATAAGTGCAAGAAGCAGGCTTGGGGCCTTATTTACTTTTTTGTGATGTGGCACATCTGACTATATGAGTGGAAATAAACTTGAAAGCCTTTGAAAACTCGAGACTCCGACCTTTTTCAAAGGGAACATCTATAATTTTGTTGGTTGAAGAATGGATATCCGTTTGAGTTGGTCAATTTTGAAAAGTTCATAGAGTTTCCTTTTGCGTAAAGGGTTTCTTCCTGTTTTGGCATCTGTCATTTCTAATAATAGTTTATTCATCAATTAAGAAAAGAATGGAAAGATTTAGTCAAATGGTTAGCACATTTGAGATTTGAGTACTCAATTGTTAATAGCCAAGAGGCTTAAAGATACAGCAGCATGAAACATATTTTAGGAGAGGTTTGCACAACAAGTAACAAGCACGATATTTCTGGGTAAATCAGTCTAACCACACATTGCTTCACGTACTGGAAGGAAACATAATTAAATTGCCATAATAGTCAGAAAGCACTTGTTCAAAATAGATGGTAATGAGGATAGAACAACATTGGCTTCATAATCTTTTTTACATAAATTGGTGGAAATGACATGGCAGTACCCTGTTAAATATGTGAATTAGAAAGTATTTCTGATATTATCTAAGTAAATTTATAATGAATTTATAATGACAGATTTGATTAAAAGAAAACATGGATTTAATGGTTCAAAAGCTAACATAATAATCCATTAAAAACATATTTTCCCAAAGTGATGAGAAATCTAATTATCCTTAAATAGATTATCCTTAAATAGAAAGTGAGCATAGCATGTCCACAGTGTTTCCATATGCGGACGCACAACTCCAAAACATGTCAGGTATGTGTTCGGCCCGTAAAAAAATTAACTTTAAAAAATTTAACACACACACTGGCTTATGTGACACGTATTCAGTGAGTTTTGTGACGTGTTTGTACCAGAAATGTGTCAAACAGTGGTACTGAACTCAACTCACCACAACCAAGCCTTTATCCCACCTACATAGGGTCGGCAACATAGATCATTTGCCGCCAAAATGCTCGATCAAAGCCACCTCAGTTGTCGACCACAACATGACATCTCTTTCCTAACCACTTCCAATAACATCCTAGATCTACCCCGAACCCCGTACCCTCAACTACCAAAATGTCACTCCTCCTAAACGCCAGTTGTAAAAAGCTCTAGGCGCCATTAAGGCATGAAGACCACTTATTGGATAAGGCTCTAGGAGCCAACAGAAGAGCTCGCCCGGTGTTAATAAGTTTTATCATATAATTGCATAATCTCCTAAAAGTTTTAATTTTTACTTGGTGAAATAGGAAGTATAGTCTTTTTTGAAATATGCGTGAGGAATTGGTAAAGCTTCTTGATATATTTCATGTGGTCCTTTATGGTCTACACCAATAATAGTTTACTTGGTAAGAAATAATAAGTGATAACAATAATACGACGTATCATAAAACAACTTATACCACAAAGATAGAACCAAGAAATAGGAAATTCGGGTGATGTGAGGGAGTCACTAGCCTAAGCGCCTTAGGCTCCAATGCTTGAGCTCAAGGAGATTGCCTGGGCTCGTCTTGGTAATGCCGCTCGACTTAACCAATATAACTCGCCTTGGCCTTGCCTCATTCCAACCGAGAGCCTACGTGAGAGCCTGTAGAGCTTTTAATAACACTAACAAACCGAAGCATCTGATGGTCTTCTCTATTCATGTCCTAACCATCTCAACCGACTTTTGTGCAACTTATCCTCAATTAATGTTATTGGTACCATCACGCGAATCCTATCATTTTGAATCTTGTCTTTTCAAGTCTTTCTGCACATTCATCTTAACATTCTCATATTCGTTACCTTTATCTTATTCGCGTATTGCTTTTTTTCGTTGCCTAACACTCTGCATCATCATAGAATATAGCGGGCCTCACCTTGGTAGAATAGAATACTCAACACAATCCATCATTCAACCCAACCCGTTGTGATCCTAGGCTCTGCATCAAGATCAACTTCTTCATCCTCCTAAGCCATCGAATCTAGATAAGTAAATGCCTACTCTTTGGTGCCACTGGTTTAAAGGTGTAAATGGACAGAGCCGTTCGGGAGCTGCTTGAAAGTAGTCCGTTAAAGAGCTCGACTTAGGCTCGGCTCGTTTATAAAAGAGCCGAGCAAGAGGCAAATTTTAGAACTCGTTTAGAAAACGAGCCAAGCTAGAGCTTGGTAAAGCTCGGCTCGTTAGCTCGAGAGTTTGGCTCATTTATATACACAATATATATATATATATATATATATATATATATGGAAAAAGAAAATTAATTTAGTTTAATATCAAATGTCTATAATGATACACAAATAAACTAGTTATAACGAAAACTTGTACAAACTAGCTTGGTATAGTTCACAATTAGCCACATCACTTGTCAACAATACAAAGCAAGTTCTTTCACATCTCTCTCTCTCTATATATATATATAGATATATTGCCATAATCCTCGACTTCTTCTCTGTATAAAAGCTCCAATGGAGAAATGAGGCGGTGATAACAGGGGGTTTGGGGCAATCGGATCTGAGAACACCAAAACTCAATTGCGACTTGGAAAAACTTCTCTAGAAACTGGGTGTAAGGTTGCATAAATCGGACGAATGCAGGAGGCCGTGCACATGCAAATGCGTGTGCAATTTTATGAAAATAATTACATAATATCAATTATTCTCTCTCATGGTCTTGTTAGTTCTGAAATTAGCTCTCTGTATCTCATCATAAATTTATCACAAACACCGGAGCCCACCACCCCGGCAGCCTTCTCACCGCAACCAGTCTCACCTCCGGCTACCAACCTGGCCTGGGGCTAGTTGTTTGAGTTGTTTCAGATGACCGATGAGGTAACCAACGATGCCACCGTTAAGCAGCAGCCCAGAAGGGAAGAGTTCAAGTCGATTCCG
>MKEJ01017184.1:0-11563 GCA_001753735.1 Embelia ribes
AAATACAAAAAATTCACTCGGAACTTCTGAGACGTTCTGGGACTACAACTATATGAAAAATATATTAAATCTAATACTGAAAAGTAATAAAAACTATAATTCCCGAGTAAACTCCAACCTGTCCTATCCACGGGTCTCGTCCTCCCTAGTCCCAAGTTCTGCTTGGCATCGTTATGCAAAATAGTAGAAAATTTCACCAAGTATGCATGAGTTAGAAACAATAACAAAATTCTAATGAAAAGTACAGTGTATATGAACGTAGCATATGACATCAATAATAAATGTAAAGAAAGTACAGAAGTACTGCAATGCATAAAAATTGTAAAGTTCAAATACAACTACCCATCCCAACCATGCTACAAGATATCACTACCATCTATTGGGATATACAATCCTCCCACATCCTACCGACCACTCAGAAACTATGTTCCCGATGTCAATGATAATACTATGGGTCAAGGTATGAGTACTCATGTAATACGGCCACCACAAAAGACTGTATGCCAATGGCTACCACATAAAAATTGTGTGCCAACGGCTACCGCAAGAGACCTACGTGCCAACGACCGCCACCGTCACAGAAAGAACTTGTGTGCCAACCACTACCACAAAAAGAACCTGTGTGATAAACTGCCACTACGGAATGGGTATTTTTCTATGTGCCAACTACTCTAGTCTTATACTTCTAGAAATTTTAGGAGTAACTTGTCCTACTCCCTAAATTCATCACAGCCATGCCTATGCTCAGATACAGACTTATAAGGCATGCCAATAGTATTGATAAGTCATGTAAGTATTTAGTTACTTGGGATTAACTAGCTAACATTCATGCACGACCAAGTTCAATTGTTTGTTTAAGTTGTAGTCATGACAACTATTTAGTATTTTGACAATATCTCTCAGACCGTAAATCCGATTGAGGCATATGATATACCGTTGGAAAGATATTTCATCTATCTACAACTTTTGTATAGAAAAAATTAGTTTAAAATGTAGAAGATTCAAAATAGAGCCCGAAGTACTTAAATTGCCAACAGAACAGCAGAAAACTTGACAGCAGTTTGGTATTTTGATAATATCTCTCAAACCGTAAATCCGATTGAGACTTATAATATACCATTGGAAATATATTTCATTTATCTATGACTTTTGTACTTTGAGAAATTTTTAATTTAAAGGGTGGAGGGGTCAAAATAGAGTCCAAAATGTTCAGAAAATACACCAACAGCTCCAACGGACAGTATACCTCAAATTCTATAGTTTTAATCATACAATCTTTGCTATAAAATTGCTAAGAGGTTTTCGCAACGTACCTATTACGCAAACATGGAAAAATCCTCAAAAAAGCTCAGGATTAATGCCCTAAATCCTCCTCATGGCTCGTCTTCCACAAATGAACATAAAACTAAAAATTGATTGTCAAAACGCAATTCTAACATCAATTCACCCTTTAATTAAATTTTGATGAATTAGGAAATTTTTGGGTATGAATAACCCGAAGGGATAAAATATACTACTTACATCACAACGACGAGGATTCGGCGAGGATTCCAAATCCGCGATTAGTTTTTCTCCCGGTCTTCTCTTCCTCTCTGATATTGCAAATTTTGAGCAAGGGGGACTTCTCATCTTCTCTCCTCCTCTCTCTCTGTGTTAAACGTAATCTATTATTACGCATAATGGAAACGGAGAAAAAAAGAGAGAGAGAAAGAGAAAAATAATACTTTTCCATTCCACTTCTACTTAATTGTAATTTAATTATCCAAGTCCACTATTTATCCAAATAAATCCTCTTTTAGTTTTAGGGTATTACATGTATCTTGTTTATTTGTCTGGTGCATATATTTCATCATTCTTTGTGATTTTTAAAAGTAGTGCAAGTTTTCAGACTTTGTGATTTGTGGTTACAAGTTCTCTGTGCTGTGATTCTTTATGACAGGCATCACCCAAAAGACAAATACAGTCTTTTACTGTTGTTACCTTTTTTTTTTTTTTTTTTTTTTTTTTTTTTTTTTTTTTAAAGTTGCTTACAAATGGATTTTGTGTCCTAGTATTGATTTACAATCATCATTCATTCATATGAAAAGTCAATTCGGTGCATGTATTTATAATTATTAATGAATTTATTGAAGATGCAGGTTTAGTTCATGTATCTTATTTGTTTGTTCCGTGTATGTATTGTTATTGTGGAAAAAAAAAAAAAAAAGTGCTAATGGCACAAAATAAGACTACCACTTGTCAAAGAAATAAAGTGTCACTTGGCAAAAATAAATAAAATTGCTAGTTGCCGAAATTTCAACAAATTGCATTGTTTTTATTATATTAATAAGATGTCATGTTGAATTTTAATTAACAGGCTACAGACAAAAGCTTCTGAAAATTGTTGGGGAAAATTATATTTGTAGAGCCTTTACTATCCTGTAAGTTAGTTGTTACAAATATGACTTACATATATATTCAACCTCGATCAATATGGTCCTTCGGCTAGAGAGACACACATTAAGTGTCATGAGAATTCAAAAGAAAAACATGTTATATAATTTAATCCAAGTGGTAAATTTTCCCCTCCAACAACTTTTATGTCCTAATTTAAAATACAAACTATAAAAATATATATTTAGGGACTAGTATTTGGAGATTCAAATAGGAAGGTGTTGTAAATACAAATATTATGTGTTCAAAATTAAACCAAGCCACAAGGGATTAATCTTAGTCCCAGCACGCAGAAGGGATGAACACTAGGCCTAGCCGCGCAATTAAATGAAAATCTTTGTACCATATTGAAATACTAATATAATGATTTTAAATATTACAAAATTTATCCTAATTTTCCCCAAAATGCCCAAACAAAATTATTTGCAGATCTTGCCGCTCCATTTTAATGATACTATCTAGCAACACTAATGCAAAAAAATTGTTCGAACTTTTACATGGAAGTATTTGCGTTGATCTTATCCTTAAAAATAAAATAATATTAATTTATATAAAATTATAAATGCATGTTTTGATACATAATTGTCAATATGGATTAAAAAAAAAAATCTTTTCCTTTCATTTATTAATTGACATTTTTTTAGATTGATAAGAAGTATGTATACATATCGATTTGTGTTGTAAAAACCAAACCCCTTTTGGACCACCGCCAATGTCAATCCATTTCAATGGTTCACTAACATCATTGGCCCAACTCAACCTTGCTCATGTCTGTGGTTCACCCTACATATTGACCATGACACTTCTCTCTCTCTCTCTCTCTCTCTAAAATTGATTCCTCCTTGTTTTGATACATTTATTTTCATCTCAACCACGGCTTAATTGCAAATGGTCCAAACTCTACTTTCCAAAAACTAGTTCTATCATCTCATGTGACATGTGAAATTTCACCCTCGATATATTTACACTTTATGGATAAAAGAAAACATTGAGGATTGAAAGCAAGTCCCTTTGTGGCCATGAATGTGTTCGGTAACGATAAATGATGCCCTAGTCGGCCCGACCCAAGATTAGAATGTGAGGGAGGTCGACCATTACCTAAAGATCATAATTTTTCGTAGGAGCTAAAGCTGTTTAAAAAATAAAATTACATTAAGAAATAAGATTCGTATGGATTTTTTCAATTATGGGGGCCAACTCATAGGTTCATTCTTACTATCATATAGTTTTATTTTTTTCTACTGAAATTATGTATGAAATATGATGGATTTTATTTACACTAGTTCATAAATGAGATGTCATGAATATGAGTTACTCCCTCTGTTCAAAAATAATAAATACGGATTAACCACATATAAATTTAGGTAAAAAAAAAAAAAAATCATATTCTGAACTATGTTCAAAAAATCAAATCAACCCCTATTAATTACTATTTTCTTATTATTGCCCATAAAAATTATCAACATATATAAGATATATAGGATAATATATATATATATATATATGTAATATATTATCTATACATATTATATATTATTTTTATATTTTTAGAATATATAATTTATATATAATATATTTATACACTTATATTAAAATATTATATATGTGGCATTAAATGGGCTTCCAGAAAAGTAATTAATATGGATTTCTACAAATGAACTTCTAAAATAGTGCACTTCTTGAAAAGTGCATAAAAAAATATTTATAAAATATCCAAAATTTATACAAATAAACTTCCATATCCAAGAAATACTTCTAACAGTACCCCAAACGTTACATAAATCCAGAATAAATATCATCCAGGTGTTTTTCTTGAAACTTAGTTGTATATTCAATTCGAGCAATACTACGTTTATTCAAAAAATTTATCTGATTTTCTTACCTCTTAATGTGGTAAGAGAAATATTAATTTTAATTATAAATATAATACACTTAAAAATTAATTATATATAATAATATTTTTTACCACATCAACAAGTAAAAAAATCAGATGTGTTTTATCGGTGGAACTATGATTTCTCTGTTAAGCTTCCATTAAGTTGATATCATGTGATTAGACTTGCATGTATTTTCAAGTGCTCAAGGCTTTTTTTATTGGAGAGCTTGTGTTCTTTTGTCAAAGTCAAATTAAGAGAATTCTATCATTATTTAGCACAATTTCATTAGACAAAAAATTAGGCTTATTACATCCTAAACCTTGTTGTCATAACCTCTATCCTTATTATGCCAGTGTCCCTCGTGTCTCTAAATTCAAGACATTCAATCATCGCAAATCAACTTGCCCACTCGTACAACATCCGATCAACAAATGTATCCGACCAACAAATGTACTTAGGACACTAGCGTCACTCGATTATGGTTTCCTAATTAAAATAATGAATCATTATTGTAAAGACATACTATAATTTAGTCAAGCTACTCGTAAGTGCCTTTCGCCTCGTAATTTAGTCCAGCTAGTTCTTCCCACATATTGGATCTATTACATGATTTGGTTATGCCGTGTCACGTGTCCAACACGTGACACGTTCCACCCGACCATGGAACACCAGATAGTTGGTTACAACACTCCCTGTGAAAATAATTTTGGATTGAATTTCATTAGAGAAAAGCAAGAACATAATTTCATCGTTTTCCAATTTGTCAACTTCCATGTATATATTGTGGGCTCTCTTATCATAGACTTTTTACCCAATCGACCATTGATGTCCACTTGATCAAGAGATAGGCCTTCGGTGAAAGTCCTTATTTTGAAAATGGAGTCAACACATTTGAATTCTTAGGACAATCCCAGACGACAAGTAACCTTCAAATAATGTTAATCCATGAGAACGAAAAAAAGAAAAATATATCTTTGCCAAAAAATGTATAGAGTTCTGTGTTATAATTATATATCAATTCCTATTCCACAATTTAGAAGGTTTCATAATTGGGAACTATTTTTTCTTATATTTAACACTCATTAATTAACCCATTTTAATGTGCAAAATTTATAATGATACGACTACTAAAACATTATGACAATTTACAACCAAATAGTTATTGAAACCGTCCAAAATCCATCATTTGCCGTCCAAATAATTAGGGCTTGTTTGGTTGCTGCTCAACTTTTAAACTGAACTTATTTGTAATTTCGGTTTAAATAAATAGAAAATTTTAAAATATATGCATCCTATTTTTTCTTATCCAGAAATAAATTAGCAAATTTGCATAAAAATTGCAACCAATATATATCATTTATCTCTACTTGGATTCCCTCCATGTCCCTCTCTAAATATTTAGATGGGAGCAATAATAGACACCATGTTAGGCGCCAATCACTTTTACAAGCCCCACGTCCACATGAACATAGTATGAGCATCCACATGAGCTTGGACCCCTCACTCATTTGGCCTCGTGTGCCTATGTACACATTGTACATTTATGTATAAAAGATATATTCATGAATGTTTCTTAGTTGTCACTCATCACTTATTTGGTTGCAACTTTGAGTATTATTTTTTCTTTTCTCTTTTTTTAAATTTGTATTGCGTTTGCTATGGAGGTTTTTAAGCTAGTCTTTTTGGTGCTTTTGTTTACCTATAAAAAGCTAGAAGATAAGATACAGTCACGTAGTGTTTTCCTTAGTCTCAAAATATATCCACTTAATTCTTTATTAAGAAGTACAAGGAAACGAAGAGTTATGATGTATATATTATCATTATACATTCAACACTAAAGACATTTGTGATCAAAATAATCATCACCACACATGTGATGTTTAAATTACATAAGTAGATGAAGTATGCATCTCTTGGTAAACATGAATTATATATGTATATGATGTATATATTTACAGTCATGGTGTGACTGCCCTTATCAACTAACGGCTAAGGGGGAATAAAATCTCATAAACTCTTATTTCTCGTATTATCAGTGACATGAATGGGTCATTTAATTTAGAAATAGAAACTGATGGGGACTTTTAAGAATAGCAATTAAATATATACCTTTATTAAAATATTACAACATCAAGTAAATGTTATCACTCACTAAATATATTTTCTACACTATAACCTTATTCGTTTGTCATAAAAACATTTTAATTTTCATATCGCACTCGAGGTCATTTATGGAAAATAAGTATATTGAACTCATACATGTTACTGTATTGATATACTATCTTACTTGAAAATTTTAAATTTCAGAATAAACTTTAGGGTAAATTTCACTTTGTCCCCCTCAACTACCACTTAATTTCATTTAACCCCTCTCATCTACCATGTATTGTGCTTCGTCCCCCTTCTTTTTGAATAAATTCCAAAAAATACCCTTTTATTGTATTTGATTAAATAAAATAGACATAACGGCCAAATTACCCCTTCTCTTTATTTCCACCATCCTTCTCCAAATTTTCTTTCTCACTCTTCAAAATATTGAATACAATAATAAAAAAAAATCTTATGTCGCGTTAAAGGAATAAATTAACTAAAGAATTACACTCCTAAATATATTCCACCCTCACCTCCACAAAATTCAACTTTTTTTTTAATGTTTGTATGTATATATATAGATACATACTAGACACTCCCATTTAATTTAATAAATAATATTTAAAATTTATATTATGAAAAAATAGTACTTAATAAATAATAAATTTTATTCATTGCATGTGTTTTAAATGTATTTTAGTATTTTATAAAAAAAGCATTACTCAATTTTGAAGCTAACATCAAGATTTGAAATATATACTAAAGTAAATCACAAAATGGAGAAGCAAAGTAGAGGGGGATGATACAAATATTATCATGATAGTGCTTTTTGAAGGTGGTAGTAGAGGAAATGATAGTTAGGACCGAGAGAATGGTTTGAATACATAAAAGTGGGTCGAGTAATTTGAGAAATAGAGTAAAGAGAGAGAAATAAGGGTAATTTGGTCATCAAAATAATTTTAATTTAGAGAATTATAATAAAAGGGTAATTTGGGCATTTTTTTGAAAATTAGGGGGTGAACCGAAATACACCGTAGATGAGGGGGAGTTAAACAAAATAGAGTGGCAGATGAGGGGGTAAAGTGAAATTTACCCTAAACTTTATTGTAATGAGGCCCTTTTGCCTTTGTGTGATTATGCTATAAAAGTGTACAAAATATAATTTTAATTCGGAGTAATTATATTAATTACTTGAAATTTAATATGCGTAATATGCTATGTTTTGGTACTATTAGTTTTTATATGCATTTCAGGTAATAATTTGTGTTAAAAAGACAGAATTATTTGCCACTGGAACTTATCTTTGATTTTCGATAAAAGGTCAATGCATTAGAAAGTAATAGAACACTTTCGAACACTGAAGTCCAAAAAGTTAAAATTGACAAATCGATAATTGAAAAGAAAAAAAAAAGGCAAAACCAAGATATTTCGATCGATCGAATAGTGAATTCATGACAGCTCAAGAGACAACTTACGCTTCACCATTCATGCCCCCTTCAATTATTTGTCTTTCTTTTGTTTTATGTGTTTAAAGAGGGACAAGTCTACGAAACCCCAACGGAATAGGAGAGGATTACACTCCATCCTCTCATCACTTCTTTGTTGTTGTTTTTTTCTTTTTTTTTTTTTCCTTCTTTTGTTGGGCACATATAAGTCTACGTAGAGGTAGACTCATGACCACCCCCTTTCTCTCATTTTTCTATTTTGTTATATTTTATTTTGTTTTGTTCCACTTGGAAAATTTGTACTGGCTGCTTTTTGGGGTATTTTGAAGACTGCGATTTGAGAGGCCCAATAGGAAAATTATACCACTATTGTTGAATAAATGTTTGTAAGTTAAATTTCTTCATGATTAAGTTGTTTCATTATCAATATTATTATTTTATTAATTAGTTGCAATGTTATCGTTAGTATTTTCTCAATTAAATTTTATTATGCTTAATATTGTCATGCTAGGCTAAGTTTATTCTTACATGGGGGATGGAAATAAATTAGTGGAATTTCCTAACACCTTAGAATTATCTAGGAGTAGTCATGGAATTTAACAAAACCCAGATGACACTTTAGGTATAAATAAATTAGATTATAAATATTAATAATTTTCTAAATAAATTTTAATTGGAATTCATCAATTTAAAGAATTATGGGAGGAAACTAATTTATTGGATTTCCCATTTAGTCAATACTTATTATTATTATTATTAAAATTTACATTTCCTGAGTTGTTAGTAATTTGTTAGCAATTATTTATCCCGTATCAGGACCAATCAATGAGCACTTAGGAGTAATCATAATTTAGTTAATTTAGAAACCGAAAGTGAATTCCAAAGTTAGAAATGTGCAATTAGAAATTTCTAAGGACTTCCGAACTCAATAAGCATTCCTAAGATCAATACTCGATTCTTACCGATAAAACTACATTGTTCCTTAGTTCCCTTGCTCCCTTGCTAGATAAATAATCTACAAGTTTACGGAGCAATCACTTTGATTCCATGTTATATTTGTAGTTGCAAGCAAAATGAAGTGCCTCTGCACATCTTGGTTATGTGAATAACCCTATTCCAAATTAGGCCTTTAGGGTCGATAAACTCTGAGTTCATTTTAAGGATCAGAGTAGTTCTTTGAGTTGTTCTCCAATCCATTTAGAATTGAGTGTATAACATTAGCAATTTTGAGAGTTAATTCAACCATGTCAAATTGGTGCCCGGGCTGGTTATCATTTCATTCTCAGAGTCGATCATTTTTAGACACTAATATCCAAGTCAGGCGTTACGAATCTTCACGCTCTACCTTGATTGAGAGTATTAAAGTTATTATTGATATATTTGGATCTTTCTAGAAGTAGATATTGATAGTTAAGATTATTATGAATATTTTCCCTTTATTCATGCGCATAACAGTGATTTATTTTCTTATCAGTTGTATCCTCTTGGCCTATATAGCTCCGGCCATATTAATACATTGTATGAGAATTACATTTATAGTAAATACTTTTCTTTAAAAAAAAAATACGCTCTGTACTATATAAAAAAAGCATATGTCTAACTCATAATTTTTTACCATTGTTATTTTTTTTTGGACGGATTTTTTAACTATAAAAAATATTACGGTTGATAGAAATAGTAAACAAAAAATTTAAAAGAACTATGATCATAGGTTATAAAAATCCCAAAAAATACTCCCCTACCATTGTTCATAGATTCCATTTAAACAAATGCACAATTACTAAAATTGGTTGAAAAACATACATAAGAAAAAAATGACCATTAAGTTGATGTGGTGTAGATACTTAAAAATAGATATGATTTGATATACCATTCGTTTATAATATGTGTCATATATTCATTATAGTATTAAGTGATGAGATCGGATGGGATTGAGTTGATGGAAAAACAATAAGAACGATGGATAGTGTAAGGTCTTGTAAATAAAAAAGAAAATTATTTGTAATAATATACAGTAAAATAGGGGGACTAATTTGTAATTAGGGTAAAAATGGATGGGAAAATTATTTATTTTCCCTTTCTTTTTCCTTTACATTTTCTTACGTTCATTATATGCACATATTGAAAACCGAGAGAGAGGAAAGGAGAAGAGGAAAAGACATCCACTTGCAATAATCACTCGATCCAAGAGGAGAAAAAGGCCAAGAAAACTGATTGTGGATTTCAACTGACGCAAGTATTATCTACAAACTCTTCGGGTCATTCATACCCATAATTGTTCTAATTCATCAAAATAAAGTTTTATGATGAATTAATGAGTAGATAATTGTTACTAATCCGAACTATCGTTCACTTTTGATTATAGGTTTGTGGTCGGGTTGACTAACTGTAAGGGAAAACTTAAGGTTGATTTTGAGCTTTTTGAGGGGAATCAAACGTTGTCGTATAAGGTACATGACGGAAACCCGACTCCAATTCTATTGAAAATTTTGTATGAACTATGGGCTGAGTTGTTGTGAAAAATGTATAAAAAGTTGGTTTTACGAACTGTGTTTTCGCTTGTCGCCGGTGTCGTTGTGTTGGATATCCCTGGGCAGGTGGCTGATAATCATAGGCACGGTGTACCACGGGCACAACACTTTGGGACCGTGGGCATGGCACCACTGCAGAATGGACATAACTGAATATGTTTAGACTGGAAGAAATAATAATGTATTCATGCTTAAACCAAATTAAATATTAGAAACTGGTTGTAAATGGACGTTACATGATTGAGAATGTGCAGAAGTTAAGTGACATAATTAAACTAATAATGTGATTGCATGTCTTACGTGTTGAATTGAGCATAGGCATAGCTATGATAAAAGTAGGGAGTAGAATTGTTTATCCCATATTCTTATGTTGTAGGTAGTTGTGGTTGTTGGCACTCGGAAGAACGTATATTATGCGGTAGCCGTGGTACGTGGAGGAACATACATTCCACTGTGTTCGTGACACACAAAGGAACGTTTATTCTGCTGTGATCGTGCCACATGGAATTTGTGTTGGCCGTATCTTGTGAGTTGAAAGTGGGCAATGGTCTCGAAAATAGCATTTTCGAGTGGTTGGCAATACGTAGGATGATAATATGTCCCGGTAGATGGTTGAGATGTGATTAGCTATAGCGGTATATTTACAGTTTAATGTTGTATAGTAATTTTCTGGACATTCATATTATTATCGCATGTTACATTTTCACACATTTCTCTTTTCTTTAGAGTTGTATACCATTTTCTGACTCGTGTCTGCTTGGTAGATTTTTATACTATTATTTTACATGAATGAAAACTGTGGATAGGACGAATTGAAGCTCACTCAGGATCGTCTGACTTTATTTTTCATTCAGTACTTTATTTCATTTTCGATATAGATGTAGGTCTACGAGTCAAATTGATGTAGGATGTGATTTTATTTATTTTGAATAATGATGTATGCCCAAAAAATATGATAATAAGACCGATTGACTTCTGTTTGTTACTATTACATTGGAACAATTTAATAATAAAGCAGGATTGTCAGATGTTTTCTTTGATTATATGATGCAGTTGGGCGTTATTAACATATTTGTTGTTTAATTGTTATCAAATAACTATTTTTGAATATGATTTACAGTAATAATAACAATGGAAAGAACAGAAATTTTATTTCATCAAAGATATAAACAACTGTAATAAAATA
>MKEJ01017190.1:0-17438 GCA_001753735.1 Embelia ribes
AATGCTGGAATGGTAATTGTTGTTATAGGCAAACTCAATTAGGGGGATATGATCCTCCCAACTGCCACCAAGATCCAATACGCAAGCGCGTAACATATCTTCAAAAGTTTGTATGGTCCTCTCCAATTGTCCATCCGTCTAGGATGGAAGGTAGTACTCATTGAAAACTTTATTCCTAGGACCTTTTGTAAGTCGTTCCAAAGCTGATAAGTGAACTGATTATCTCGGTCAGATGTTATCATCAAAGGAGCTCCATATAATCGTACAATTTCTCGCATGTACAGGTGTGAAAGTGTCTCCACTTCTTTTATCTTCTTTACTGGTAAAAAGTGGGCTAACTTCGTTAGTCGATCTACAATAATCTATACCGTATCATTCTTACATCTGGTTTTTGGTAATCTAATCACAAAGTTCATTGTAACGTGTTCCCATTTCTAGGTTGGTACTTACAGTGACTGTAGAAGTCCATCTGGCCAATGGTGTTCTAACTTAACTTGTTGGCCAGTTAGGCATTTTACCACATATCTCGCTATAGTCTTTTTTCATTTTCAGCCACCAAAATTGTCTACTTAGGTTGTGGTATATCTTATTCCCTCCGAGGTGTACTGTAAGTGAGGAGTTATAGACTCTTATAACATGTTTTCTTTTATTACCGTAGACACAAATAAACTTCCTAAGTGTTTAAGTTCTTCACTGTCACCAATACTCCATAATTTTGGGTATTTTTCTACTTTCTTCGGGAACAATTCACATTGTGCCTCAATTACTCTTTCATAAAGAGTTGGTTGTAGCCAGGGGGAACATAAGGTTACATGCCCTTCAACTTCCATAATCTCCAATTCAAATTCTCTCAATGTCCGAAACATGTCCTATTCACTCACCGAGAGACAAGTCACCGTACATCTCATTTTTCAACTTAAAGTGTTTGCCACTGCATTGGCCTTCCTAGGATGATATAGTAGATTGAAGTTGTACTGATCCAAATACTCCGTTTACCATCGTTGTCTCAAATTTAGGTCACTCTGCATGAAAATGCACGTCAAACTCTTATGGTCTGAGAAGACTTCAAACAGTTCTCCATATAGGTAGTGCCGCTAGATCTTCAATGTGAAAACTACTACTGCTAACTCCAGATCATATATCGGGTAGTTTGGTTCATGATTCTTCAATTGTCGAGATGCATATGCCATCATTCCTTTCGTCTACATAAAAATACCTCCTAATCCTTCTCAGGATGCATCACAGTACACTATGTATCCTTTCCTGCATTCATAGATGATGAATACGAAAGCTTTCATAATTCATTTTTTTAGTTCTTGAAAAGATCGTTCACATTTCTCATCCCATTCAAACTTAACTCCTTTTCGAGTAAGGTGGGTTAATAGGGTCTCCAAACTCGAGGAAGTCCTAAACAAATCTTCAATAGTAGCCCATCAAACCAAGGAAACGTTTGATTTCAAATACATTCTTTGGTCTTCCCCACGCTGACACCGCCATAACCTTATCCTTGTCTACAACTATACCTTCCATTGATACTACGTGTCTTAAAAACTTAACTCGTGACAATCAGAATTCACATTTTGAGAGTTTTGTGTAGAGTTAGTGTCCTATAAGGGTTGATAGCACTATCCGCAAGTGTTCTTGATTCGCTTCTTCCGTCGGTGAGTATACCTAAATACCATCCATGAATATGATCATAAACTTATTAAGGTAGGGGTGGAAAACTCTATTCATCACATCCGTAAATACCGCTAGGGAATTTGTCAGTCCGAAAGGCATTACTAAAAATTCATAATATCCATATCGTATCTTGAATGCAGTTTTTGGTATATCTTCTTCCATAATCCACATCTAGTGATACCCCATTCGCAAATCAATCTTCGAGAAATACTTTGAACCTCTCAATTAGTCCAACAAATCGTCTATTCAGGGGAGATGATATTTGTTTTTAATTATCACTTGATTCAGTTTCTTATAGTCAATACAAAGTTGCATACTTTCATCTTTCTTTTGAACGAATAGGGCCGACGCACCCCAAGGTGATATAATCGGCCATATAAATCCTTTCCTTTGCAATTTTGTTAATTGAGTTATTGACTCTTTTAGTTCTTCAAGCACCATACGATAGGGAGTGATTGAGATAGGGAAAATGCCCCGGAATAACATCAATAGGAAATTCAATTTTACATGGGGGCGGAAGCCCATATAGATCGTCGAAAAAAACATCAAGGAATTCTGACACTATATGAGGTAATTCACGAACTGATACATCAAATTTAGACATAGAAAGGCTAGCGAGTAGGCTACCGAAGTCGCCTTTTTCTCATCGCCCATAAAGATTCGGAGTTTTGCGTTTTTCAAAAAAATGGACATGCAATCCTTAAGGGGTTAACAAGGTTACAAGTCGACGTTCATAATCTATGATGTCCTAGTGTTGCACTAACCAGTCCATTCCCAAAATGATGTCAAAGTAGCTCATATCCACCACAATTACTTCACATATATAGGTATGACCTCCAATTATAATTTTGCAGTCACGACAACATACATTAGGAATTATACTAGTGTCAAGAGGAGTTTCAACAAATAATTTGTAGATAATAAAATAGGTTCCAATTTCAATGAATTAGCTTATTGAGTAAAAATAAAAAATCGAGATGTGGTAGTATAAAAAAAGACAGTAACTCAAGATGACTAAAAAGGTAAGGTACCTTGAAGTTTAGAAGGCTTACCTAGTTCCGGGATAGCCTGAGCAATATAATATACTCAAGCCAGGGGTGGCTGGGTTGAGGCCGCTGCTGGCCATCCTCTTCCCTAAGGGTTTCCACGAGGTTCCCTATTCGCAGCCGGGGGATGCAATGTAACCGATGGTGCTGGGGCTGGTGTTGGATAAGCTCTGAGAGATTGTTCCGCCTTTTGAGTGCTTGCATTCGGATAGTTCGAAAACATGTATCCCAAGTTTTGACAATTCTGACACTTGATTTGGGGACATTTCTTGATTCGATAGTCTAAACTTCCACACTTGAAGCATCTGCCAGAGTTGTTTGCATTTCCGAGGCCAGTTGAGGCCAAAACCGCATGTCTTTGTGAGTTTTGTGTATGGGCCTCTCGTAACCTCTTATGCTCATTTGGATTTCTACTTGACTCAAATTAGGATTCTTAGATTGGGCTCACGTCCATACCTGTTTCCACCAAATCGCCTTCCACTTTTAACTTTGCCTATTGCACTCGACTTTGCTCTTTCATGTCCCGTCGTCCTTGTCATTCATGCCTCACGTATTCGTCGCACATTTAGTTCTGCCGCTTCCGTACTCATAGCCACCTCAATAATCACTTCGTAAGTATCATATTGATTTAGTACTTATACCATTTGTAGTGAGGGACGTAATCCCAACTCAAACCTTCTCACGCGTAGTTTCTTGTTTGACACCATTCTAGAAGCGAACTGCGAATAAGTTTCAAATTTATGTGCATACTATTCAATTGTATTCTTCCCCTAAATTGACTTCATAAACTCTCATCTACTTTTCTCTTACTTAGTATCGAGAAAGTATTTCCCGAGAAACCATTCGTCAAGTCTATCCCACTTTAAATTTTGCACATTTAGGGTCATGGCTTGATCCATTCACAATTTGCCAGCTTCGTCCTTTAGGTAAAAAGGCTCGATAATCATCTTCACGATATCATCTTCAATTCCTATGTCTTGAATCTCCTTTCCATTTCTCGCAACCAATGATATGCATCCATAACGTCTCTTTCACCGCAAAATACTGGTGCATTCGGTCTTCTCAAATTACTATGTGCCTTCTGAATCAAAGCCTACCTATTTTCGGAGCTATTTCCAGCTTGATTCGTTACTGCGTCAATAATCGCATGTGCCATCTATTGTATTGTTGTTTGCAACACCATCGACAAATTTCTAGTCTCATTACCGAGTGGAGCTGGATTAGAGGTTCACACTTTTGGTCCTATGATGGGAGTCTTAGTCTCTGTCCATGAAGAATCTCTTACGTTGACACTCTCATCAATTAACTCCTCACTTTGACTCTCTGTCCGGGAAGAATTTTACACAATTTATGTATGTAAAAATGCATATTAGAGGTGAACCGTAATCATTACAAAGTCTAATAAAAAGTTGTATAATGCTTTAAGCAGAAGAATTCGAAATCTATTTGCATAAAGTAAAGATAGACTTTATATCTATTTCATCTCTTGAATGATAATGCTTTTTATTCTTAAACTTTTTCTTATGTATAGTAAAGAAAAAGCATTATGATTGGAATCATTTTGCTAAATCATGTGACTTGTACTAATTGTTACATTTCATAAACAATATCAAAAAAATATTTGTTTCAAAGTAAGTGAGCTATTTTCAAAGCTTTCTTAACTTAAAGTATAATAATATAGTGGGAATAAGTTACAGAATTTATGATTCAATTTGCAAAATTTATGACTTTATATTGATGTCTTAATTATTAAAGGGAGTAAATTACAAAAAATTAAAATAAAATAATAAATAAATAAACAATTATGAGTTTATAACTCTTACAATTTACTCATATGTTATTATATAAGTTATATAAAAAAATAATCATCCCTTTGTGGTTACATATTTTAATAGTTGCCATAAACTTTGAGATTAGTGGCGCTAATAACCATGATGGTGAGTTACTATAGATTCCACATAATTGATAGTAGAGATCAATCCTCTACTTTTCTAAATGGTAGAAATATAAGTAAGTTTTCTCTGTGTAAAGTAAACAAACTTTATTATTTTTTATAACACATAAAAAAATATCCAAGTATAGAAAGAGAGCAAGGATGGAGAAACTATCTCGCTAACAAGTTGTGCTATATTACATACTTATTTTCATGATTTCTGTGAGCTTGGTTCCATGCATTCCACTTGTCTTTCATCATACTCAAGATATGTTTGCAAATCAACAAATCATATATCTTTTTTAATGAACATCATAGAGATTAAGACGCATTGACTATGTAATCTATATATTATTAACATAGTTAAAAACGTCAAGGTATTTTATAATAACTAACACTATGTCGTGTATTCGAAGTATCAAGATTAGCTCAAAAAATTATCCATTTCAGCTTTTTCACAATTCTACAAATCTTGTCCCTAGCCCTTAACCAATGTCTCCGTTATGTCCCTACATATTCTTAACATCGCAATTCGCAACTATTGTCACCCAAGAAAAATAAACACGTCTGGCGCAGACACAAGAATGCTCTCACCGTAACATTAGTGAAAGTTCTGCTAATATGTTAAAGTACACAATATATATATATAAAGATAATCAATATTTATATTTATGTTCGGAAATAATAATTGTTCAAATATTCATACATGCATTTATTTAACAGATATACACCATGGTCCCTATTACTACATGTGATCAAGAGACCATGTTTTAGATACTTGTACTAAAAAAATCAGAGAAACAAGATGAACGATTATGATGCGTCTGTGACAAATAAATGTGACAAGGGTATGGGAAGAAAAGTATTTGGGCCAATCTATACTGGATCGGCCCAACACTAAACGGGTTAGAACATAATACCAAACCCGACCCACACATAAATACATATAATCTCTCTCGCATCTCTCTCTCTCTCCCCCGTAGTCTTCTGCTTGTTTCTAGGGTTTATCTCTGTCTCTCCCACAGTCGCCAGCAGTACCCGGAGAGATCGAGGGAGATCGAGAGAGAAACAGAGGATGAGGCCGATACTGATGAAAGGGCACGAGAGGCCCCTAACGTTCCTAAAGTACAATCGCGACGGGGATCTGCTGTTCTCCTGCGCTAAGGACCACAATCCTACCGTGTGGTTCGCCGACAACGGCGAGCGACTCGGCACCTATCGCGGCCACAACGGCGCCGTTTGGTGCTGCGATGTCTCAAGCAAGTTTCATCTTTCTCCCTTCACCGCTTTTATATTATTATAAATAAATAAATCATAAGTATTTTATGCTTGTATATATAGAATTAGCTACTTTTGGTTTTTATCTAGCTCGATTGATATAATTTCTAGCTTTTTTTTTTTTTTATCGCCCGGGCTAGGAGTTCCGTAACTCATGATTTATTTACAGAATGAGAGTTTGTTTGGTTGCAGCTTTTAATCTCATATTTAATCTCAGAATGAGAGTTCCGGGCTATGGTTAGCTTCTAAGATGATGCATCCACTTTTTTATCTAGTTGAAAAAAACTCTTTTTTTCTTCTTAAAAGCTGCACAATATGTCCTTTTATTTGTGTGTGTAATTGTCCGGAATTTGATAATGTTGATTGTAGTTATAATTAACCTTATACATCTTCTCTTTGTTATAGGGAGAATTGGGTACTTTTAGTTCTAATAATAACCTCAATTGATCTTATTTGTTCTCTATTTTTATCGTCCATGTGAATGTTATCATCTAGCTCAGAGCAGCTAGCTCGGTGCTTTGAGTAGGTACAGGAACTTGGAAAACAATAAGAGAACCCCTGCCTAGCACTTTTAGAGGAGTATTAGTTGGTGATAGACTGTAAAAGCCATGATATATTTTAGTACTTCACATTGTTTTGGGAACAAAGACTGATTGAATTGCGATTTCACTGGTAAAAGAAAAGTAATGAAAATTTAGGAAAAGTAAAATAAAGGAGATTGAAAATCACATATCTTTTTGCTGGTTAATTTAAGTTGACAAACCAAACTTTTTTTTTAAGTTCCAATTGCTTTGTTATTCCATTGTCATAAAAACTAAAGCTTGATATTCCCATAAAGAAATCAAAGAAATTTCCTGATTTGAAAATTGGGTAACGGAACTTTCTTGCTAGTGGGTGGACATTTTTCACAATTGTTTTTTGACAGTTTTGACTTTTTACACTTTTTCTCCAAGGAATTATATCTGTGAGCAAATTTTTTTTTTCTGGAAGTGTGAAACCTAGTCTTGACAAGTTTTAGGTGGTATTTTTTATTTTTTTTCCTTGTGTGCATGATGGTAACATTTTTATGGTGGTTTTAGGGGATTCTAAGCTGTTAGTTACTGGAAGTGCTGATCAGTCAGCGAAGCTGTGGAACGTTAAAACGGGGGCACAGCTCTACTCCTTCAGTTTTGATTCTCCTGCCAGATCTGTAGACTTATCCATTGGTGACAAGCTTGTGGTGATCACTACTGACCCCTTCATGGGATTGACTTCTGCAATTCATGTCAAAAGCATCGCCCAAGATCCCAGTGAACGTAAAGTGCTTGTACTTGGCTTTGTACCTCAGTCTTAGCTGTCGTATCGGAATTGCATTTCAACAGTAGGGACTAGGATTGGAAATTTAAAATGAAATGTTGCTGGATGTATCTTATCTAGTTTGCGCATTGGACCTCTAAAAGTATTCTTAATTAAAGTAAAGGTTGTTTCCTGGAGGCTGGAGCAACAAGTGGGAGTTGCTTTGAGAAGCCTAAGTGGGTTATGTTGAGATCTTGTTGGTACTTATGCTCAGACATATACATGTGCATGATCGTAAATACTTTGGCTTTTACTTTTATCATATATATATTATATATATATGCCTACATTTTGTCTTTTTTTTTAAGTTCAGAATTTTTATCAATGCTTAATAGATGTTCCTTTTGGCTACTGCCTTCCTAGGCTAGTAGGCAGGTTACAATGCTGTCCCCCGCCCAAAGAAAAATTGCATTTGTTTTTGTAAAGTGCATATTGGCTATTGTTTGCTTGCTTCCATGATGTTCATATTGATATTGTGGTCTATATGGTGTACAGTGGGCAAATTGGATGAAAATTTTCTGAATCATGTAATGAATTTATTCGTGTTTTAACATGCCTTTTTCATGCTACAAGCAATTTGATGAAATCTAGTTGCACTTTTTCCATCTACAGAAACCGCTGATTCTCTGCTCACTATCAAGGGCCCACAGGGTAGAATAAATAGAGCTGTTTGGGGTCCTCTGAACAAGACAATTATTAGTGCTGGTGAAGATGCAGTTGTCCGTATTTGGGACTCTGAGGTTAGCGGTGCGCTTTAAGTGTGTTGCCCATTTTTTTTCTTGTGGAAACAAGATTGGAGATATCTACTATTGTAAATTGTTAGTTGCACGTAAAATTGAACAGTAGCTCAGACCTAATTGAATCATTTTATCTTATTCCCTCGCCAGACTGGGAAACTACTTAAAGAGTCTGATAAAGAAACTGGTCACAAGAAGACAGTTACATCGCTCACCAAATCTGCTGACGGCTCTCACTTTCTGACTGGATCCCTAGACAAGTCTGCAAAGGTGGAATTCACAATTTTGCTGACATGGAAGAAACTTAATTGTAAGTTTCTACATCATCCTTTTTAGGCCTCTTTTGACTTTTTTCTTTTTTACTGACAGCTTTGGGACATTAGAACATTGACACTTATTAAGACCTATGCGACGGAACGACCTGTCAATGCAGTTGCTTTGTCTCCGCTTCTTGATCATGTAAGTAGTGATTAATTATTTAATTAACGTTTGTTGTAATTTTTATATACTCATAGATATCAATCTCCGAGAAAGTATGCATGCATTGTTTAATGGACTGTTCTATTTCCATTTTAGGCCTTAGTGTTGAGGTTTGACTGTCGTTTTTTTCTATTAAAGCCTTTTGCGCTTTAGGATTGTCTATTATATCTTGTTCTTTTTCTTCCTAAAAAAGTAAAGTTATTTTCATGTTACTCCTTAGGATTCCTACTACAAATGGTCTGGTGCTCAGACCTACATCCGTAGGAAACACATTGGGCCTGCTTTCAGATTTTCTCTAATTGTTGTTCCTGCGTTCTTCTTCATTTTTTATTTTTTTTTTCGATCTTTGGAACTCCCAATAGTTTTGAGCATTCTGAAGAAACCCTGGAAGCTCGCCTGTGTTTTAGAATATTTAGAATCTAAACTTCAGTACCTATAATAGTTAAAATAACATATGGGATTACAGAAGCCCGAACTTCCTGCTGTCAATTTGATTGATTACACTTGAACAGTCTGTCTTGTTTTAATCGGACTCCTTTGTATTTGGATGTGGTGTCGGAATCATAGTAAAGATACAATTAATGGATTTTGGGTCATAAGCATACGGGAAGCTTTACAACATATATAAAAGTGTGAATATATTTTCTGAATGGTTGAGGCTTTTATGCATTTAGGTGGTGCTTGGAGGTGGTCAGGATGCTTCAGCTGTCACAACAACTGATCATCGTGCTGGAAAGTTTGAAGCCAAGTTCTACGACAAGGTACTATATCCATTACCGTTTGTGATTGTTGTGAACCTTAAGTTTGTCACTTGCATAAATCTTCTCTCTTCTGTGATCTTAGATTCTTCAAGAAGAAATAGGTGGTGTGAAAGGGCATTTTGGACCAATAAATGCTTTGGCATTTAACCCCGATGGTAAAAGGTATGGTCTCTTTCCGTCTGTTGCATCAAATCTCCTTAATCCTGTTCGCCTTTCATTATCACTACAAGTCCCCTTGGCTTGTGATCCTACTTTTTGTACTGTGGACAAGGAGTAGTGTTTTTCAACTGCTGCACGTCATTTTCAGTATGCAGGATTATATATACCCCCCCATGTTCATTTACCTAATCCTCTTGAATTTTTTTCCTTTCTTATCTCTTCTTTTGGGGATGTAGAGTAGAATATTGGAGTTGTTTGACTTTGTCTTGAAAGAATATCTGTTTACTACAATTATTTTTCCTTGTACACTGAATCACTTGATCTAGACCTACGTAACATGAATATCGATCTTGTGAATTGCCTCTCCTGTCCTCTATTCCTCTTTTGTAGGGTAAGAATACCAAAGTAAGTGATTTTAATGTTATTAACTGAGCTAGTAAGCACCAACACTTACTATTGGATGTTGAATGAGTGTATGGGAGGATGATTATCTAGGTTTCCTTGAAGTTCTCTGCAAAATTCCTAACTGTATCGAGGTTGGTGCCTAAAATCTATCATGTTCCATACTCTTAGAATCATGTATGTACCTCAGGATGTTAGCTCACCAAAAATATAATAAGTAAAGCTTCAGATTCAATACCCGACCGAAGAGAGGATATTATTAAGCAGTGTATAATTATTTTACCTTATTTCCATTTTGAATATCCGTTTACATCTAGTTGAAATTATGGTTTTCCAATTACCCCTATTTCAGAACTTTGAATGCCAGATCAAAACAAAGTTGAGCTTGCTTTCTATTTGAATACTTGTTATGTTATATTGTGGCGTTAGAAACTTAGAATGCCAATAGACATGCATACACACAGATACGAACTAGACATATATACTCACGATCACAAACCAGATTTATTGACATGGTAATAGCCCTGCAATTCTCATTATCAACCACATAGTATATCAAATTATAATGCAGTTGACAGTCAGGATAATGTTTTGATAATCATCTAGTCATATAATCTCATTCCTTCTAATGGTGTGTAGTTTTTCAAGTGGGGGAGAAGATGGATACGTCCGGCTGCATCATTTCGACCAAGATTACTTCCATATCAAGGTTTAATTTTGTAGCATTAGATTTTGGCCTTGATTTTTGTTAGTCATTTCGGTTATTATGGAGGGGTGGAAACATTTTTCTGTTTTTATTTGTGATATAATGATATTTGCAGTTCTATTGCTATGGCAGTTACTGTCTTCTTGCTTAATGGATTTGAGATTTAGTAAAACCGAATGCAAGTGTTTCCGGCAAAATAAGTTGCTGCAGATTGTATTTATTTTATTTTTCCCATTTTAGTATATCGTGGACTGGGATTGTCATAAGTACTAACCTTAGCAAATGGGTGGTTTAAAGTGAATTCTGAAACTGCATTGTCAGTGATGTCAAAGTATAAACATTTTCTTTACCATAGGATTTGAACCTTGAATCGTATGATAGTTTTGCAGCTGACAGATAATTTCTCGCTTACCCCGAGTTAGTAGAGAACCAGTTCTCTTTTTATGAGTTGCTCTCCTCTGTGTATCAACTTGTATCAATTATTGCAAATCTAGAAACATAATTCAATGATTAAATTATTAATTTGAAAATTCAAAATTGGAATGAAATTTAAAAGTACAAATTCACCGAAAGTAATAAAAATATATAACAGAGAAAATTACTCTTAAGTTTGCCTGAGTTGCAAATAAAAAATGCTTACCCTTGGTGTTACAAGGACATTACCAAACAATGAAACTAATTGTTGATGAAAAAGAGTATCCCTGAATTTATTAGAAGTTGGACCGTAGGGTTGACAGTTTATTGGAATGATGGCTAAATGTGGGGCTTTGCGTTATTACAATTATGACCCTTATGAACTGTTTCTTAGAAGGAAATGCAAAAATTGACATAGGGGTAAATTTGGAAGTTCAAAAAGTCAACACGGCTTCAGGATTTTAACCACCAATCTTTGTTGGCTTCTAATATTAGTATAGATTATCTAGGCTCTCACCCAAGTGCTACTGCCTCGATTGTTAAAAGTGAGTGTCTCCTCATATGGTAAATGCTCTTTTATGATGGTTAATATTAACCGCTTACGTAACTACCAAGGAAAATATCACAATAATTAAAAGGTCAGATATAATATATTTGTATATAAAACAATTTCAGCCCCACTAAATTCACTTGCAGAATGTATCGGTTATGAAGGGTTTTCGTGTTAATGCTTTAACGATACTACAAATATTACTGAATTTTCATTACTTCTAACGCAACCAAATTCAAGATTAGGGTAAGTACCTATATTACAACTACATTATATTTGATGAGGTTGAATCAAGAGCATATTTGTGTGATATGGATAGTCTCTTTGATGCAGCTGCAATATTTTAATAGGTAACTTGGGATCCATGACAATGTAATACCCAAATAAAATGCTTAGGTGTGGTCTTTTCTATTTTAAATTTGTTGACACCTGAAGAGAAAATCCAATTGCATTAACATAGATAGACCTAACAGTCTCAGATTGTACATAATAAAAAGATCATCAAACTCAGAAGAGATAATGAGCCAATTGTAAATTCTAGAGAACTGCAAGACTTTAAACAAAAACTATAGTTGCATGTTTGCTCCCATGGATTGATCTTGACTCGTAGTAGAAATATTACCTAGAAAGCAAGAGTGTTATAGCCCGAAGGTGAGTGGCATTGACCTTGCTATCTCTAAGGCTGAACGTACATATTCAAATTTTAAAAAGTAAAAAGTGAAAAATGATGCTCTACCAAGTCAAACAAAATGAGTTGAATGGCGTAGTTTAGCCCCTGAAAACGAGTTATGTGGAGCCATATCGATGAAAAATGATGATCCCACATTGTTTTGATGATATTTTTTTAAAACAACTTTTCTGTACCTTGGACATATTGGGGTGTTCAAGACATAAAATGATGCATTTAATCCTTTGCAGTAGTTACAAAACATATTAAAAGGGTTATTACAGGATCCAAGGACAAGAGGGACAAGCACAGTTGGAAACGCCACCACTTACAATCATAACTCGGTTTTTTTCTTTTTTCATCCCAGAAGGATCGAAATACATATACACAACATATACTACATATATGTTAGTTGCACTATAGAAGCATACAAAAATATACCAAACCAGTTGCCCCACAGAAAAACATTGATTCCAAGCAACATTTCTAGTAACATTTTGCAAAAACTAAAGTTGAAACCTCAAACAAGGGCCGATACATGCTAAATATCAACTGGCAGCATAATAAACACAACTATCAACTTGGTTTCTTATGTCCACAACACTAGAGCACCAAACATCACGTACCAAAGCCACAGTACAATCAATACAAACCATCTAGAGTTGATAATTAACATAGTCTTGACGAATCAGTAAAAAAGGGCAATTAGTTGCAAAACTCCTATCACCAAGGCTTGACCTAGAGGGGCTAATACCTTCCATTATAGCCACGATTATTCCCGTTATTGTTACCTTCGATATGTGTCCTATGCCCGTTAGATTGGTATACTACACGAGGAGAAGCTGGCAATAAATAAAATAGGTGGTTAAAGCAAATCTAAAAGACACTGTTTGGGGTAAAACAAGAATGAATATCTCATTTAAAAAGGCTTGAATTTTAATAGAAACCTAATCACCTTGTTCATAATTTACTTGCTGTGATGTAAACCTACACGACGCTGATGATCTGGCCGAATATGGAGATGCTTCTATGTTGTTGAATGGTCCTGATCTGGAAGAAGAATTTGACATGGGCTTGCTAGCGGAAAGCGCGTTCGGAGAGGGTTTGTCTCGACCAGACATCTGTTTCAGAAACCATGTTATTACGCATATGGATATATGGAGGGGGAAAGAGAGACCAGAGCCCATCAAGTAAGCTACAATAACAACTGATCATTTTCAAAGTGGCGGAATCAACAGCCTGGCAAAGAAGATGTCTGAGGGGAGATAACCCAAAGAAAAAAGAACAATATAGTCCCAATGACCCAACATAATTAGTAGCAATAAACATTGTATCTCAGCATGTGAAACCAGGCTTGGATAAAGTACACACTGTGAAGCAGAACCTTGCTTCAATAGCTTCCTTCCTCTTCCCCAAATAGGAAAAACATTAGAAATAAATAAACAATCCACTACTCAAAAATTCACATTCAAACCCCTATGTGGAAGCCACATAACAGTCAAAAATAAATAAGGTTTAAAAATCAAAGTATGTTAGCTAGTCTAACGTGTGTAAAGAAGAACGCACCGAAAATTTGAGTGTGCGATTGTAAAGGGTCACAAGGCCAGAGAAAAGCTTGACAGCATAATTCGCAATCTCTTCAGTCTCATATTCCGCAAAAGCAAAACCTCTAGGCCTATCAGTTTCTTTGTCTCGAGGAATATGCAAGTCCACCACGCGCCCAGCCTGAATGAGAATATCGTAAAGCACCCTCTCGCTTACTCTTTCATCCAAATTACCTAAGCAAAGAGCAAAAGGAAATCAGGCCAATATTGATGATATCTTCAAAGGTATACTTCCTAGTCATAAGAATCACTTGCTTATCCTATGAGAGATGGATAACAAAAGGTGAAAACACGTATGTGCCCAAAAGCATAGGGCATAGTTCTTAATTTGAGTTTGTAGAATTCTAATGTTTTGGTATGGGGGTGAAAGCATGAAGGGGGTAAAAGTATAACATTTATTACAATTCAACACTAATCTTTACCACCTTCCAAATTCCTCCACAAAACAACTGCACCAAAATCCTTTTAGCCTTTAATCTTTCACCACATACTATCCGCATTTTTATCGTTTTCAACACAAGGGTAAATTAGGCAGTTACAGGGAAATTCAAAGAAAGGGTTCTTCCCTTTTTTTTTTTCCTGATTATGATCAAAAGTGATTAATTAAATTAAGCTCAACAAGAAATAAATTAACCTTTAGCCCTTCCCCCCATATAAAATGCAGCACCAAAACATGAAACAAAAACTGTGTTTGAATATATCCTCAATTCTTTTTTGTGTTGAAACAAAGGTATCAAGTATATAAGGCAATGACAAGTAACTTCAAATAGAAAGGGGTTTTATTAATTATAAAATCACAACAAAAGGGGGAATTAACCTCAAAAAATTCACCACCATTTAACAGCTAAATCCTCAGAGAAACAAAAACTATTCCCAGTTAGAATTACAATTTGTTTAAGATAATTGATAGTATAATATGCCTCCTAAACAGCATAAACATAAATTTTTAGTTGAGATAACATGGAATCAAACCAGGCTAAGTTCGATGTTCGAGTTTTACCGTACCCAAATAAAAATTTAACTGTACTAATTTGACTAAAAAATAGGCCACAAACGAGGGGCATATGCTTAAGATAAAAAATATTATCAAACTCATCTATCTAATAGGTCAATTTTAGGTGACATGCTAGCCCATCAACACCACGATAAAATACGAGAAAAAACAAACCTCAATAGTAAAAAAACCACAGGGATTAACAATCAGAAGAGGAAAAGGTCAATTATCAAGAAAATTACAAAAAAGGATCCCTCAATTAGCAAAGAAAAAAAAGCATAAATATGATAATTATTACATAGAAATCAGAAAATTTGTTGGGGTTAGAAGGATCGAGAACTCACCGATGTAAACGGAGCAATCGACGTTGCGAGACATGATAATGGAAAAGCAGATCGATATACCCGAAAAGCAATAGATACAGAGAGAGAGAGAGGGAACAGATATGATAATGTTTCGATTATTTGATATTTAAGGAAACTCTCCTTTGTATAAAGGCGGATAGACTGTCGTCCGTGTGCCTTTTGCCGCACGTTTGAATTTACGGTTACGTCCTTACTTTTATCTTAAATTACAAATCTGCCCTGCTTTCCTATCCTTGTCAAAGAAAAGAGGGGATCTGCCTGGCACCAGAGGAATCCGTCGAATGTATCTCGATTTCTGATTTTTGATTCAGCTTATGAAATTAAATGCATGAATTTTTTAAAAAATATTCAATAAAAAAAATTATTTAACCTCAACAAATCTAGTTAATTCATTTTTAAATGTGTGGTTGAGATTAAAAGAACAGATTCTCTACAAAATTTAATTGAAAAAAATTAATTTAATTTCTTCCACCAATTTTTAAATACAAGATCTAGATGTGACGAACTGGAAATCACCTCGCGGAGTAACCCGCCTTGATCCTGTTTTAAGGGATATAATATTTATGACCTCATTTGATTTTGATAGGCAAATGTGTATTTTCTACCTGAAATAATTTATACCCTAACAATTATATTAGCTCACACCGTCGATATGATTATTCTCTTTGTGTATGTGTAAGTGCACTTGCATCTGATTCCATACAATACCTTATTTTCTCAATTTTAGGTAATCAAACGTTACGCTAATATTATATTTTGGCCTGCATCATTATCTAGTAATTACTTAAAATGGAAACTCTCTATATTGATTCTCCAAATCTAAATAACCACTACTCATTACTTAACTATATAAAATTAATATATTTTCTCTCATGCACATTATTTCACTATTATATTTAAAAAATATATATATATTCTCCCTCCACTCATTCCACTCTTTATATTTCCCTTTTTATTCATTTGATTTTAAATATATATTTTATTTATATATAACCAATTAATAAATTAAATTAAATTAAAATTATAAATTTAAAGCTAAGAAATAATATTCTTTAATACATAATTAAATAAATAATATTTCATAATTAAATATATTGTTATGTATGGAACGGTTAAAGATATGAAAATAGTATTTTAATACAGTAGAAAATGTGATAGATAATCTTATGCAGAGGGTAATAAATAAAGATTCTGTAAAATAGAGATATATGTAATATCCCAAAAATTCTGAAACAATTTTTTATTTTTATAAATAATGCTAATAATTAGTATTTGGAAGTGATGGACGATTTTTTCATAATTATGGTTTGGCCTCGGAAAATGATTAAACGAGAATAAGCGAAGTTGTAGTCATGTTAGCAGTCTGGTATTTTGGCCATTTCTCTCAAATCTTAAATCCAATTAAGGCCTACAATATATTGTTGAAAAGTTATTTCATTTATTTATAACTTTTGTGTTTTGACAAAAAAATTAATTTGAAGCGTAGAGTGATTAAAATAAGGATTGAAGTGCCAAGGCAGCAACAGGCAAGCCCTACTATTTTTTTTGCCTTATAAATGTGTAACATATACATACGTAAGCAGGGAAGATGGCAGAAGGGAATAAGAGAGAGGGATGGCCAGGTTTGTTGAGCTCGGGCCTTCGTCAATGGAAAATAATTATGAATTTGGAGCCTACGTCATATGGGGATCATTTTGATGTCAGTTTCTCTCTATCGTTTGTTCGTTTATGATTTCTCAATTTTCGTGCCCATAGGGTATGTTGAAACAAATTGAATTTTCTTCTTCTTCGTCATCATGTGTGGATAATTTCTATGTATAGGTTTGATATGAACCGTAATCATTTGCTATATCAATTCAGGGGTTGAAGTTTTGGGTGTTTTCGAGTGATTTCATCCTATTTCGTTTGTCATTTGGCTTTAAGGTAAACACATTTCTTACTCACCATCATGATAGCTATACGTTGATAAAATTTTTGTCATTTTTTTTTCCGACTTTGAGCATCCGCCACAACATTTGCTTTCCCCAGATGATACTCGTGATTGACGTTATATTGCTCAAGATATTCCATCCAACTCTTTTGCCTTATATTTAAGTCTTGTTGTCACGCCCCGAATCCCCATAAATCCAGGGACGCGAGCATATAAAGAAACTACGATAACTATACTAACCATGTCCTTATCTATAATAATTATCATGCTATTAAATGTAAAATGGTTAACCATACATCTTGTTTAAAATTTATAATATACATAATTGTACAGCTCCAATTTAATACATTGAGTACAATATAGAGCATTGCAGTGAAACAATGCAACCCATAATCTC
>MKEJ01017191.1:0-11052 GCA_001753735.1 Embelia ribes
TCAATCAGAATTCGATTCTGACTTGTCGTCTGACTAAAATGTTTAATTTGTCGGTATTTTTGTCTTAGTCGGTCTTTCGACTTATGCTGATAACGTCTTATCATTCATACGAGTCATTCAAAGTGTTATCAACATTTACGATAATTATTGTAAGACATTACCGAAGGAGAACTACTGAATTTAGCTCAATCCGATTTGTGTCATTCAATTAAGTAAATATTACATCGTACTGTGCTTTCTATAAAATAAAATTTGGGCCTTATAATGTAATCACACAATTTCTTGTACGTACAAGTGCAAAAGTGTCTATACTAAATCAGTCTTCTTTGCAAGTAAAAAGTGGTCTAACTTCATTGGTCGGTCCACATTACCCATATTACGTTATTCTTTTGTCTTGTCTTTGGTAGTTTAATTTCGAAGTCCATTGTAATGTGCTCCCATTTCCAGGTCGGTATTTCTAATAACTGTAGTAGTCCGTTGGTCACAATGCTCCAATTTCACTTGTCGGGTAAACATCTTGCCACACATCTTGCTATGGCCATCTTCATCTTCGGCAACCAAAATTGCCTACTTATATTGTGGTACATCTTATTTCCACATGGATGTACCGCAAGTAGGAAATAATGAAATTCCTGTAGCATGTTTTCTCTCACAGCTGTGGGCACAAACAAATGCTTTAGGTGTCTGAGTTTGCTGTCGTTATCAACGTTCCATATTTAGTAATTTCCTGCATTGTTCGTCATCACATTAAGCTTCCACTTCTTTTTCGTGAAGAGTCAGTTGCAACCATAAAAAGTACAAGGTCACCCATTCTTCCATCTCCACTATCTGTAGTCCAAATTCTCCCAACACAAATAGCATTTCCCATTTATTTACTGCAAAATAGGCTACAGTATATCTTGTTTTTTGACTAAGAGCATCTATTACCATGTTAGCTTTTCCAGGATGATATTGCAAATTGAAATCATATTTATCCATGTACTCCATCTATCTCCGCTGCCTTATAATCAAATCACATTGGGTGAAGATGTACTTCAAGCTCTTATGTTCTGAAAAGACCTCAAACCATTCATTGTATAGATAATGTCGTCAAATCTTTAGGGTAAAAACAAACAATGCTAATTCCAAATCATAAGTGGGGTAATTCAATTCATAGTTCTTCAGATATTGGGATATGTGTGCTACAACTCTTTTAGTCTACATTAAAATGTCTCCTAATCCTTCTTGGGATGTACCACAATATACCATATATCCCTTACCATGTTCAAGGAAAATAAGTATTGGGGCTTCCGTAAGCCATTTCTTTAGCTATTTGGAAAGATTGTTCACACCTTTCATTCCATTCAAACTTAACTCATTTCCAGGTGAGGTGGGTCAATTAGGTAGCTAAACATGAGAAATCTTGAACAAAATGTCAATAGTAGCCTGCTAGGACGAAAAAACCTCAGATCTCGAACACATTCTTTTGTCTTTCCTACATTGAGACTACTTTTGCAACATCCTAAAAATTATGAGAAATTTTTTTGCATTTAATAATATAATGTAATTTATTATAATATTATTATTGCATTCATGGCGAGGCCATTGTGGGTGTTGTAAGCTTTGTGAGTTGTTGGTGAGTATTGTGAGTATTGGTGAGTTATATGCAAGATTATATATTGTATTATAGTATTATGCATATCAATGAGTTATATTTATTGTGTAGTGTTTAGTGAGTAAATTATAAGAGTTGTCATTATCGTGAGATGTGAGAAATTAGGTGAGTTAACGTGAGTACGAGAAATTGTAAGAATGGATGTGAGTGTGAGATTGGTAAGGTTTATAAGTTCGTGAGAAATTGTGAGTTAATGGGGGCTCGAGTGAATATTGGAGTTAAGTATATTGACACGTGGAAAATGGTGTGAGAATGTTTATATTGGTGTGAGACCATAGGGTAAGAATTGTGGGTGAGAATGATCGTGGGAGAGCCCTGGAAATTCTGCAATTCCAGTAAGCAGGCATAGTCTATGTGTGCTATTCGAATGGTGCGAGGATGCCTTTCAAACGACAATGTCATTTGAACGGTACCCCAAATTCCATTCGAATGGCATAAGCAATAGGGCCCATAATCACTTTTCAACCATTTTAAGTGTGTGGGATGTATTATTACCCATTTCCAGTGGCCAAAGTTAGTGAGGAGAGGAAGAATGGTGAAAATATTAGGGCTTGGTGGATCATTTAACTCCCAGGCTCAGATTTGAGATTTTCTTACATATTCGGACTCTTCGACACCCAGGCTCCGTATTGACATAAGTTTTCCTCCCTACCCTGATCATTTCTCCAACCTAGGTTTTCGTGTTATATTCGGATATAGAAGTAAAGTGGGAATTCTTACTCCTTATGATTTATAGATCATTTTTGTCTTAAATTCATATTAATTCATTATCGTTTGATAGATCAAACATCAAGGCCAAGTAGAGGTGATTTGGGACTTTTTTACGAGGGATTGCGAGAAGCATCATAGTTTGCCATGAGGTATGAATAGTTGACTAAATAGGAATGTATGTGTAAGTTTAGGCAGGTCCTTAATTGTGTGATTAGGGTTAATTTTAATGCTTTTTAGTAAGTAATAATTAAATTAATTTATATGAGTTAAAATAAGTATCAATAAAATGAAAGCATGATGAGGTAAGAATTATGCTATTTATATGGGCATTATGTAAAATTGTCTAGAGACGTATTTAATTTCATGAGGTGAGAATTATGTGATTTATATGGGAATGATGTGAATTTCATATAAAGATGTGCGCAATCCATGATTGTGAGTTATGACGTGATTATGTAAGTTTTTCATGAAATATGTATTAGAGACGTATTTATTTCTTGATTGTGGGATTTATTATGATTATGTGAGATTATATGAAATAAACATCGAGACATATTTATTTCATAAGTAATGAGATATGAATTGGAAATATGGGATATAATATGGAATTATATTTGAGATGTACTATTTCATATTTATGAGAATTTTGCATAACATGATTATGTTTATGTAAAACGTGGGTTTTGATAACGATATTTATCAAAGTGAGAAAATGTGGGTTTTGAAAATGAAAATTTCAAAAAGTGAGACATGTGAAAAAGTGGATTTTTGTGAGAAATTGAAATAAAATATTGAAAATGACATTTACGCGTGAGTTGCATGACATTGTGGGTTTGAGTCAGTTTCTATTTCTTTTCTGGACCATGTCGATTTTTATACAGTAAGTAAAAGCAAAGAGGGGGCTCGGTGTCGTACCATGAAAGTTGGAAAACCTAATCAGGGATACACTATAATCAGCCTACAATGGGAATTGTAGGCGACATATTATAACATAGGTTCTTCGAGGTAGACCTATGATTTTTATACAAACAGTGAGAGATACTTGTTCCAAATTTTATAGTGAGACGTGAATTTGTGAGTCTGTGTGTGTGTGTGAGTTCATGTGGGTTTGCATTGAATCGACATTGCTTTGCATTTTATTATATTCCTGTAACATAGATATTGCACTTGCGGGCACTGCCCAACATTGCATATATCATCTTATTTTAGAGACTAGCTCGTACACACCATTTTATACTTTTGTAGATGCTTATTCTACAGGTACCGAGACTAATGAGTTGTACCATTAAGGATGATTGTGAGCATTGGATATATCTTTTGTGTTTTCAGAAATTTATTCTGGAGATTATATTTTGTTGTATTTAGCCTCATTATTTGTTGTATTATTTTAGAGTCTTGTGGGAGGTATTTTGTTTATACATTAGTGAGATTATATAAACATGATGTATATTTTGTGCCCAAGAGGCTTGTGTACTACATTCCGTTGTTGCTCCATTGTGAGATATCATGTTAGGAGCGAGAATAAAATGTAATATACCTTATCAAATGTTGGGGCATGTAGCTCATTTATATTTTATAAACAGGGAGTTTACGTTTATTATTACCATGCTGGTACTTATTATTTGTATACTCTGATGATGGATAATGTATATATATTTTTTTAGCATAATGTAGAATGTGAGACGGGCAAGTGGAATATTAGTGTGGATTCCTTATTTTATTTTCAAAACCAAACAAAGTTTTTCTTTCTTTTTTACCTAAAAAGGGAATACACTCACCCTTCAATGTTTCTAGCGGGTTCAGGACTTGACTTGGATCTTATAGGAAAATTGGGATATGATAGTTTTAACTTTGTCCTTGTCTACTGACACACTTCCGTTGATACTACATTTCCTAAAAACTTTACTCGTGACAACCTGAATTTGCATTTCGACAGTTTAACATAAAGTTGATGCTTTTAGAGGATCGATAACACTATCCGTAAGTGCTTTTGGTGCGCTTCCTCTGATGATGAGGACAATAGGATATCGTCTAAGAATACAATCATGAATTTGTCAAGATAAGGGTAGAAAACTCTATTCTTCAAATCCATGAATGTTGTTAGGGAATTCGTTAGCCTTAAGGGCATTACTAAAAACTCATAGTATCTATACCTCATTCTAAATGAGGTTTTAGGAATGTCCTCCTCCTTGATCCATATATACCCTATTTGTAAATCTATCTTCTAGAAATATCTTGAACTTTATAACTTATCAAACAAATCATTTGCTCAGGGAACATGATACTTATTGTTGATTGTAACTTGGTTCAATTTCCGATAGTTAATACAAAGCTGCATACTTCCATTTTTCCTTTGAACGAACAGGGCCGGCACATTCAAAGGTGATGTACTTAGCCATATAAAGCCTTTTCTCTCCAAATCTTCTATTTGAGTCTTCAATTACTTTAGCTCTGCATGAGTCATACGATAGGGAGTAGTGCTTGGAACAATGTTAATTGAAAATGTGATCTCACAAGGGGGTGAAAGCCCGAATAGATCGTTTCAAAAGACATCAAAAAATTATGATACAACAAGAGGAAATTTTTGAACTAACATATCATATTCACATGTAGAAAGGCTAGCGAGCGGGCTACTGAAGTCACCTTTTTCTCATCGCCTAGTAAGATTTGGAGTTTTGTGTTCGCCTATAAAATGAACACGCAAGCCTAAAAGGGATAACAAGGTCACGCGATGATGGTCAAAATCTATGATGGCCTTGTATTTCACCAGCCAATCCATTCCCATAATTACATCAAAACCATACATATCCATTACTATTAGATTACATAATAAAGTATGATATCTGATCAGCACCTCACAGTCACGACAACATATATTTAGGATTACTATAGCGCCAAGAGGTTTTATTGATAACTTATAGGCAATAGAATGGGTTCTAGCTCTAAAGAGTTAGCAAGTTGAACATAAATAAAGGAACGAGATACACCAATATCAAAAAAGTTAGTAACCCAAGATGACATAAAAAGCAAAAACCTTGAAGTTCATAAGGTTCTCCCGACATTGAGATAACTTGAGCAATAGAATAAATGTGAATAAGAGGCAGTTGGGTTGGGGCCGCAGCTGGCCAAATTCTACTTTGCAAATTTCCATGAAGTCCCCTATTTCTGGTTGGATGACAAGATGTAATAGACAGTGCTAGGACCAATGTTGGTTGGGCACTGAGAGTTTGTTCCACATTTTGTGCATTTGCATTTGGACAATTAGACTACACGGGTCCCCAATTTTGACAATTTTGACATTAAATTTGGGGACAATCCTTGATTCAATAATTTAAATCTCCACATTTGAAGCACCCATAAGGGTTAGTTGTATTTTTGGGACTAGTAGGGGCTGAAGTTGCACGTCTTTGCGAATTTTGAGTATAGGCCTCACGTGGCCTTTTTCGCTCATTCAGATTTCTACTCGACTCTACTTGAGATTGATTCTTATTGTTCTCATGTTTACACCTTTTCCCACCAAATCACCTCCCACTTCTCACTTCACCAATAGCGTTTGATTCTATTCCTTCCTATCTTGTTGCCCTCGCTATATAAGCCTTGTGAATCCTTTGAGCAATTAGCTCTGCTGCCTTTGATTGTATAGCTACCTCTTGCTTCATACATATTGTAATGATTCAGGGCTAACACCATTTGAATAGAGGGATGTAGTCCCAACTCAAATCTTCTAACTCTTAACTTTTCCCTTGATACCATGTCAAGGGCAAACTAAGATTAAGCTTCAAACTTCTAAGTGTATTATTCAACCATTTGCTATCCTTGAATTAATTCTATAAACTCCCATTGCTTTTCTTCTTGCTTAGTATCTGGAAAATAGTTTTCGAGAAATACTTCCTTAAAATCATTCCATGTTAGGTTCCATACATTTAGGATCATTGCTTGACCTATCCACCACTCATCTGCTTCATCCTTCAAGTAGAATGGAGCAATAGTCACTTTCACCAAGTCATCATCAATGCCTAAAATTTTAAATCTTTTCTCCATCTCTACCAAAAAATGATAAACTTCCATAGAATATGCTCTGCTGCAAAACACCGGTAAATTTAGTCTTCCTAAATTCTGATGTGCCCTCTCGATTAAGGCTTGTTTGTCCGTAGAGCTATTACTTCCAGCTTGGTTTGCTACTGCATCTACAATCGTCTCAGCCATCTACTGTATGGCCATTTGCAAAATCATCTACAAATTCCTCAGACTGCATTGAGGGGTATCATCATGTCTAACTTTCCGCTCCATCACTATATTCACAACAAAGAGTAGCACTTCAAATGCCTAAAGTATATCTTTCTATGGGAACATATGTCCTCTTACTTATAGTCTTACTCGTACTCATATTGATATTATTATATTTTTATATCTTTTCTTATCGAACAAACACACATATTACAACATCTCTGGCAATCAAGTAGTCCGCTTCTGTCTATGGTTCTACCCTCATAATAGACTAGCAAGGTATCTCCTGCCATTTTGGTATGGGTCTAGAAGTTGACTTGTCTTACCACTCAAAGGTCGCTCACACAAATCACACATCATATTGCTTACGTTATCGGACCATATATCTAGGTCTTAAGCTAGTCTCTTAGCTAATCTTATATTATGCAGTATACTCAAAATGTCAGGAAGTTATCATAAATATCAATAACATTTGTACATGCAACTTATCCTTATACCACATTTACACCTCTACATGTATGAACCCATCACCAGCTTAACCAGGTTTCTGTAGCCCGGTTAGCTCCAATACCATCCTATTATACCCCTAGAATCTGAAAACCCTAGGCACGTAAGATTTTTAAGAAAATATTAATTTATTTGATGTAAGGCTGAAGCTCAAAACTATCCATAATTCAAGCCTACTATTATGCAGAGAGATGATAAGACAAACACATACTAGACATATTTACATACTAGAACATTTGCCCACGCTATGTGTATGCCTTTCAAATTATGAAAGCAAATTAATTAGTAAAAAATAATTAAATAAAAAGATAACGTTAAATTACCAATCTAATGTTTATTTTTCTATTTATTTAAAGTAATAAAATAGATATAGTATAGAGAGAGTGAAAAGAGAAATAAAGTGCTTATGGAGAACAAGAAGAGAGAAAGATAACGGGTGAGGAGAGAGAAGATTTTGTGAGAAAAAGAAGGGAATCTAGGTGTAGTTGGAATAGATATAATGACTATTCTATCCTTAAAAAAAATTAGTTACAAATATTACAATTGTTACATGGTGTAAAAAAATAAATTATTAGGGGCATTTTTGGCAATTCAAAAATTATACGGCTTCAAAAAATAACTGTATTTTAAGCTCTTCACATATAATATAGTATAGATACATTATAAGTACCAAGTCTTTACAGGAGTTTGAGCCCAATCACATAGAAAAGTCTTTTATTTAAACTAGCTCGGTAAGTTACAAAATGGGCAACATGAAAATATGGTTACAAGGCTAATAACATGTTGTGCATCCCGAACTCCGAAGGGGAGCCATCCCTCATGTCACTTCACCAATTCTGCTACATGCTAGTTGTACCTTTTCCTTTATCTGCCGATTGATAAATAACGAGCAGACGGGATTAGTTTACGAATAATATTCCCCTCGTTAATTAAAGTATATAAGCAATACTTTACTTATCGTCATAAAATTTGTATAATTCATAACAAACACTCACTTGACTGAGATCCAGGGTATAAATTTATGTTGGCAAAACACTTTATGTCAACTCGAGAATACATACCCAGAGACTTATGCATGTGAGGTACTTAAACAAGGGTTTGTTTACTGCTCTGATACAATGTGTCAAGTTCAAGATCGTCGTCTCCATGAATGCCGACTTATTAAGTTAGATCATTGGGATCCGTGAAGTGGAATTTTGGAGGATCCATGACAGGTGTCGATGAACCCGATTCAACCATGTATAATAAGAGTTACTTCTATGAACGAGTAGTTATCGGAATCACTAAATTCCAGTAATTATCATACACAGAAAAGAACGAAGATTCTATCCCTAAGGATGGAAAAAATCAAAGGGAATTGATAAAATACAAAATAAACGAAGGCTTATCAAACCGCTTTAAAGGAGTTCCCTGGCAATGACACCAAAAACTTGATCGCTTCCTATAATTGAATAGAAGGATACCTAGCAAGTGTACTAGGGACAATTGCAGTTTTCTTGGTAAGACCGAGTATCAAATTCACTAACCCAAATTCACTTAACCCAAAAACAACTCAATCCAAACCAACCCACAATGCACTTAGTGGATTTAGGTTTAAACCTAAACCTAAACCCAACCCATATTTATTTTCAACTCAACCCAAGCCAATCCAAATTTATTATCATCCCTATCTATATGCATATGTGGAAGATGATGGGGACAAATTTAGTTTCGTGTCGATGTGTGATGATAGTATTTGATAAGGAGGCAATGTCTATGATCATCTAACATAAAACTAATATTTTTTTATTTATGGGACAATAAGAAAGCCTTTACATGATTATACAGACTAAATTAAAGTGCTTTTTATAATATTGAAACATGTTATAATTAAGTATCTTTAAATATTCTATTGTATAAACTATGTTTGATTTTTTTCTCAAAAATTAAACTATAAAAATTTGTTTATCCTTTTTCTAAAATGAGAGATATTAAATTGAGTATTTTTATGTCATTTGTCTTTTTTTTTTCTTCTATATATCGTTTTGTATATGTGTTAAAAGCGTTGCCTATTTTCGGTTTCTTTTCTATTCAAAATAAACAAATTTTATAAAAACATATTAACTTGCTCAACAATTTATTGTTAAAATAAAAAAATGACACCTTTTTGATAAAAAGATAAATAGAAAATACCATTCCTCTCTATTTTTTAAATGTCTTTTAGTGTATTTTTATCTAAAGGTAATGAGTGCTCCATGCTAATAATTCAAGGGCTGAAATATTTTACCAGTACCAAGCTATAAATAGGTGACATATTTGTAATCTTATTTGTCGTACCGAGAAGCTTTTTGGAATAAACAAAAGCAAAGGCGACTAGCAAATACAAATGCGCTGTAGATTTTGCCCAGAATCCGCGCTACAAAACTTTTAGGATAAATTATAGTTTCCCCCATTAGGTCTCTGATTATTTAAATTTACCCCTTGAGGTTCTTAATATTACATTTTACCTTTGAAGTTTTATAAATGACTTTATTGCCCTTTAATACCACTCCTACTCTACCACTCTCTTTCTCATCACATACAAGAGAAAATCTTGTTACATAGTTACTCATATTTATTCATTCTCTTGCTTTTCATTCAAATGGCTTTTGAAGGCAATATTAGCATAAGAATTCAAATAATTTAAGGATATGCTTAGAGGGAGAGAGATTATAATGTAGCTAGAAAAAAGCAAGAAATTTTGGTGCTTTTTTTATGTTTTATTTTAAGGAACAGAGCTAGGGAGACTACAATTTAGGCGTAATTTTCATTTTTATTCTTGAAAATTTAATTATTTTCTGTCTCCTATATATACTTTGAAGATGAAAGCCATCTATGATTTTTTTTTTCATTAATTATATTCTATTAATTTCATTTAAATTTTTTTTTTAAATTAAAATTTGTGTGAAACCAATATATTAAATCTCAGTCGCTTTGATTCGGAAAAATGTATTCAATATCACGTTAAGCTACTAATTTTAGTAAAATCTCAAGCTAATAATATGTGCAAATTGTTAGTATTTAATTGTATACCTTAATTAAATGAAAATTTTCCCAACAAGAAACCATATTTTAATTACACTCCTACTATCAAATCTTTATGCAGTTCTTATTAATAATTTCTTATATATAAGGTCGGTGGGGCTAAAATTCTTTGAAGATGTATCCATTGGAATACCCAAAATGATCTTTCCTATCATCAAAATTACAATTAAAATGCAACACTTTGGCCTCACATTTTTCATAAAACCAACAAGGTTAATATTATAAATTTTAGAGAGATGGGATGTTTGGCCAAGGTTTTGGACAGTTTTTATTCGTCGCATCTAGTCCGTCTATTTTTAAATGTATGTTTGAAATTAAAAAAACAAATCTCCTACAAAATTTAATTAGAAAAAATTTACTTTCAACCGTCGATTTTAAATAAATAGTGCAGATGCACTAGACAAAAGCTGTCTATCACCTCGTTCGGCAAAATTTTTCCTCCTCTCTCCTTTTCTACTTTAACAGTTATATCCAACATTCTCACTGCCTCCGCTTTGAAAATTTCCCCCATAAAATTGAATTAAAAATCAAATTTAAAAATTAAATTAATTTTTGAAAAAAATTTAGATCTAAAATATAGGCATAATTTTTTTATATATATTACACACATTGTGTGTGCTTAATAATAATAGGAACTATAAACCTACGATAAATAACCCGTCCAATTAAAGGTTAAATAAACCAACCATAAGTTGTTTTATTAGCATCTTTATTTAGCAAGTAAATTTTTCTCTCTTGATTTAACAATGATGATGACACCACCGTTTTCGAACTTGTTGCTATCGATTAAAAAGGACCACGCCCCCAAAGGTTAGCCACGTGGACCTCATTTCCAGAACTATGCCTATGAACCGAATGTTGTTGCATCTTTGCATTTATCGTGAGCCCAA